>JAQIWG010004464.1:0-15972 GCA_034695025.1 Chamaedrilus cognettii | reverse complement strand
CAAATATACTTTAACTTCAATCAAAATATGAATCTGCATTTTCTAGGACCTAACTTTACAAGTTCTAAAAATAGAAATTATAGGAATTCATTAGTCTCTATCCTCACTGAGGTAACTCATGGTATTGTGAGGAATTCACGCCCCCTGTCTGTTTACATTATAAATCTGCTGCTTTCAACACCAGGCGCTTGCAGTGACTCATCGCAACCAAGATCGGTTCTCTTCTTCTAGTTTAATTTAGTTTCCTTTCACCTCTATTGAATAATAGCTGTTTCAAAAATTCTCCAAACTCTCATTATATATCATACGTATATATTCCTTTCGAGACCTTTCTGTTTCATTATGTATTTTTTGTTTTCATCGAGAAAAATGCTTGCAGTCATGATTATCTTGAAATTGATTTATTGCACATTACGATAAGATAATTAATCAAGCAAATCGCCTTTATCGGTTCAGTTCCAATGACCAGTTCATTGTTAAGCGATCCAAGCTTCCAGTATAGATTGCTAACTGGGCCTTTGTTTTTATTGAAATTCGTTAATGTCATTTCCTGTTTTTTGGGAAAATGTTGTATAAAATAGCGCATTTTATAATGGAAGCTCGATATATTTTTTGTCCAGAAATGCAATCTAGTAATATTTTTGGCAGAGATACCTTGAAGCTAGGGATATTCCATTTTGATCCAATGGTAACACTATTTAACTTATACTTTTGTATTGAATTAGCTTCTTCATTGATTGTAGCAAACCATAGGTTATTTTATATGTTGCATAGACTAAATCATTGTTGCTTGAAACTGAGCGTAAGCCTATCGATGACTTTGTTCTGTTTAAGTCACAAACAATTTTCGTAGTGAATGGTTTCCATTTTCTGTTTAGATGACAGCATCAGTTAATCAGTTACTAATCTCATCATGCTGGCGCGTAGCTGAGTGAAACTGATTCCGACTCCTACCGTACATGGCGGCCCTATTCTTTATTGAAACAGGATTAGAGCCGAACTTATAGGCTAAGTGACGCGCCGTGTGACAAAAACCGCTGCGATTATTTCAGGCAAGCCTTTCGTATCAGGTATTATGGTGGAAACCAAAGATAGGCATTTAGATGAGCGCTTTTGTTTTGCTGCCTAACCACATAATGATCCGGTCTAAACCATACATTTTAGTCATTCTAGTGTCGTTTGCAGGATACTCTAAAGTTCTAAACCAAGGTTTTTAGTCGATTGATCCCGGTTCTTGTGTCAAGTAAGAAGAATTCGATATATAAATATATAATATGTTAATCGTGCCTTTCAAGGTGTTAGGCCTACATTTCGCATGTCGTTTAAATTCTGTTCAGCTGCAAATGGTTATTTCCTCAGGGAACAATAATGATCAGCAAATATGCTACAAATATTTGATATCGTTAAATTTATAAACGACATTAGGCATAATTTAGTGGTATGCAAAAATAAGAGATGTTTTGGCAGAATGCTGTTGAAACGTTGGATAACCTAAAATGAAAGCGAATATGCCTATACATAGGCTCCATACTGGATCCAGCAGGTGTAGGCCTACTATCATGCAGCATACACACTGAGTGCACAATAATTCTGTTGATTATGCTACTCCTCAAGTGGATACTTAGGCGCATAGACCTATGAATTAATAGTAATTGCAATGGACAGATAAAATGAGGCATCAGCATTGATAGAGTAATCTAACCTCCCTGGCAGTCTGGGAGGCAGCGCGCGTTTCATTACCTATAGTTGTTTAACTTTTTTGTTGATTTCAACTCGCTGCTTTCTGCATATATATAATTCGACTTTAACTAATATTAGACCAATTATAATGATAATATCAAGATGTGATATGTGAATTTAAAAATAGAAGTCACTGGAATGAACACGCAGCACCAGGGCATTAACGTTCAGCTGCTAGGGAACTGGATATCAATGGCTCTCCGACCTGCAAGGCATCCGAGCCGCAAGCGCTGGTTCCCACAGCGGGAATGGCGGCTCTAGCTAGATAAAAATAATCATAGCCTACCCTGGCAAAGCCTAGCCTAACTCTAGCCCGTTGGCGCTTAGGCTCGCCACCTTCCGTGTTATGTATGGGGGTACCGGGTACGCCAAAGGTTTTGCATCCGGGATGCCAAAGGTTTAACACGCAAGCGCTATGAAAATTATTTTATTTTCATCACTTTTTGATATGTTGAACTGTTTTACTGTTTATGGTAGGGTTGTGGCTAGATTTTAGTTAAGTTTAGGATAGATTTTGACTAATTACGTCGAGGTTTTTCAGTGGGTTAGGCAGGGCCTGATCTTGGTGTTGAAAAAATGAGACAAAAATCGCCAAAAGTTTTTTTTTCCCCGTTGATTCATCCCACAGCGCCCGTTCTGCTTACCAAAAGTGGCCCACTTGGCACTCGCATTCGCTGGCACCGGGGACACAGGCTCCAATTGAGCGAGTCGGACCTCTTATCTGGCGTTTAAAGTTTGAGAATAGATAGAGGTCGTTTCGTCTCCAAATTGGACCAAAAATCCTTAAAAAGAACAAGATCCCTACAGTATGCGGGTTGGTCTGCTGCATCCGGGCCAAATGGTCGGTCGTAGGTTTGACCGCGTGTCCGGACGACAACAACAAAATGCTAATTAAGTCGATCAATGAGACTGCAAACATGCGCCCCTTGATTAAACGCTCTAGGACAAACGTAGTGGGTGTGGCGGATTAGAAATTCGAAATAAACTATTCCTAGTGGAATTGTGTTAAGCTGGTGGCTGCGTGATGTCACGAATTCGTGCAAAATCTGAGCAAAAGAACGCGCTCGTTGACGATTGTAAATATTTACAACATCGTATTTTTTTCATAAATTGGTATAATATGCTTATTACCTATGTATGTGATCATCATACATTGTCAAGGCCTACAAGAAATACCGTGTTGTTTTACATGTTAAAAGATAAACTGTGATTAACTAAGCTCCATTTATTGACACTTCTTGTGTGAAATTGTGAATGAAAGATTCCATATATCGACTTCTTAAATGCATATGTAAAAATCGTACCGTATTTCAATATAACTGCATCTTACATTGGAAGTTGACTTTTTGGATCTACGCCGACTGGCTGTCTATTTAATTAATTGCCTCAGTCGTAGTAGGAATCAATCAGCTTTTAAGTTTACAATTAAGAAAAGATTGATCAAGCTAGCGATACGTTATTTCAAGAAACATGTTATTTGTGCAAAGTAAACATGATTTTCCACTTAATTGCCATTATGCTTAGTGCTCCTTAGAATAGAAATGTCTTTCGTTTTTGAATCTGGATATAACAATGTCATGTCCTCCAGTCGGGAATGATTGATCGGTATAGATGGCCATGCAGGTAGTAGAATACATAAAACAGACTTAGGCCTCTAATGCATTTGACTTTTTATATCTATACGCTCACCTGTGTGAAACTCATTTTGATGGCCTGTAACTCTATCCGAGCTGCGGTTTTATAGGACTAGGACTATAGACTATACAGCCGATGTCTCCATAGCCATTCAGGCATTTTTCATGCGGCCACTGTAGCCTACATGTAATTTCGTTTCGTGTGGCCACTGTAGCCTACATGTAATTTCGTGAGCACATTTTTGGTGAGATCCCTACGCTGTACGATAATGCAACCTGCTGGGTTGTAGCCCACAAATCACGAGATCCCCGCACGTCGTGCGTTAAATGATAGAAATCCGCTGATGCTTCAGCACTTATGTCTCCGTCGCATTGCACGTACGTGGGAACAATGACGAATAGGGGAGAATATACCTCAACTGAGATTTTTCACTTAAAAAAGTTTCATCAGGAAAAAAGATGCTTCTGTCACGTAGACGTGCGAGTCATTTAATCCGCTAAACTCATTGTTATCGATGACAAGTATTTGAAAGATAAACACCCGGACAGCTAAAACGTTTATCTGCTTCATAACTGCACAATCGCAAACGTTTTTGTGTAGTAGAACATAGAAAAATATCTCAGGCTACGTTATGTAAAAACAGATTCCCCTTTATGGATAAAGTCTTGGGCCCTTCTTTGAATAAAAATCAAAATAGTTATATTCAACTATATAAAGTGTTCAAAAGGATTTAAATAATTATAGTTACCTGTCAAAATAATTATTATTACCGGTAATGAGTATTTTTCTTCCCTCCCCAATTCATACCTTCCCCTATACGCTACTAGATCATTCTGTCCGAGTGACAGGACCTGCAGAAAGTAGAAAGTCCAAGCACCCTTCAAGCAATAATTCACGCTGTGATTGATCTACGCAGGATCCGCGTTACAAGGAAGACCTCGCGAGGACGCTCCGGCTTCAAGGCCCCTTCGAGGCGTCTGAGGAGTCTCGCGACCAGGGGTGCGGGGCCGGGGCCGGGGAGGCCCCCCTCCTGGTCGCCTCCCGCCGGGTGACGAGGCTCGCTCCCGCCTCCCTGCTCTGCCTCCCGATATGTAACACGGACGGGGATGTGGTGGCCGTGGCGCAGGTGCTCAACAAGTCGGCGACGAGTGGGGGGAGCTCGTTCACGGAGGACGACGAAAAGGTTTGTTTTGAACAAGGATTTATCCAGGATTTTGGAAATGGGGGGGTTTTAGAAATTCCAGGGGGGTGTAGTCTGCCCACTTCTTTTGTCTTTTCTTAAAAGTCTATGGAACAAAATTTTGTTGCCAAATTTAGGAGGGATGTCGATCAAAAACTGCAGGGGTGTGGGGGGGGTGTTGGATAAATGCCTGGTTTTGAACCTGGGCGTGTGTCGGTCTTCCAATTTTTCGAAGTGCAATTATCGTACAAATGACCTAGAAATAATAGTTTTGGTCCAAAGTTATCGTACAACAAACATTGTTGCGAAAACACGAAAAACACCAGAAAATGCATCAAAAAGAGGGAAGTCTAATTTATGTTGAATGAAACGACAGTTTCAACAATGGTTTCGAGGCTTAAAGTATCTCAATGTGTGCAAATGCATTCGCGCAAAATACAAACAATTGTGGCACTATTTTGGCTCAATTAGCTTGCATAGCATAGCGTAATTCAATATATTATGGATCTCTTAATGCCATGATCGGCATCCCATAGTGAAATAACCTCTTATTTTAAAATCTTTGTCATGTAATTTTTGTTTTTTTACATACTGGGTGGATCCGTCATGACGGATTGATGTTTTGTAACTTTTCCAGTTATTGGAGCGTATTAGCAGACCATGTTGACCTAGTATCTGGAGGTCTATGATAGTTTTTGCGATTATTCGTTGATAGTGTTAGCATTATGCTACTTTTATATAGCCGTAACAAATTCTTACTTACTAACTTACTTACTAACTTGACTTACTTAAGTGAAAAAGCTAGTGATGAAACGTGCACACGCTTTCACCTTCAGACCTAGGAGTTTGCTTTCAGGAAATCTGATTCGATTCTAATGACGTACAGCATTTTTGTGTCTTTCTGGTATTTTAAGCCTTCTATGCATTCTATGAGCTTAAAGCCTTAATATGTTGTTTAGGCGGCATAGACTGATATCATTTACCTTGTAGCAACAATGCCTTTCAGTTAATTATTTCAATGGACTATACAATGGATTGCCTTGAAGCTGGCTTTGGAAGACGATGCATGCGTGGCTTCGATGTCACAAACTTAATTAAGTAGCTGAAATGGCGGCGCGCTATTGGGGCCAGGAGGGACAAATGCTCCCCTTAAAAAAAAGGGGGGCAGCGCCCACCCTAAAAATACCCCCGCAAGTTCAATAATAGAAAAAATGAATTTTTTAAAATGAAATCCGCCCCGCACGTGTGAGTTTTCACCACGATAGACTGTTTCTGCCCCCCCCTAAAACGAAACCGTTCCGCCACCACTGAGTAGCTGAAACAATATATGTTGCATCAGTTAACTTCAGTTATTTATTTTCCAACATTGTCGTTTGAATCCTTTGCAAGTCATTGAGCTTTGTCATTCTTTTCCAGACGAATAAAGATTTTTCTTCATGGCGCTGCAAAGCTGGTGGAAAACAATACAAACTGCCGACAAACAATTTTATTTTGAAATATTTGTTCAAGAAAGACTAGCAATTTTTTTCTTTTTATGTTTAGAGTATGATGTGCTATTTGTTGCTTTTATTATTCTTTTTTTTTGTTTTTGTTTTTATAGTTTAGTTTAGTGGTGTGTAGCACAAAAACTGTATACAAGACTACATAAGTCCCTAAATGACAAAATGCCCAGTCAATGGTTTATAAGCTCCAGCAATGTATTGTGACACTTTGACCTTTGTAATGAATGTAACACACACACACGCGTCCGACCAGCTTAGCATTGAACGTTCGTGCAAGTGAGATCAAACACCCTCTGATATCCCAACGCAACAATTCCTGTTTTCTACCTAGGCTAACGTGACAGAATTAGATTGGACTTTTATGATGTCGCTTCGTGGCTTTGAATTTTTCCATCTCTAGGTTAATAAATCAGCATCGATTTCTAGAAGCTAGATGAGGATAATAATGTTCACGTGTTGATGACGTCAGTCGCCGGTGCAGTGGGGAACCAACCAAAATAAGGAATAAATAAAAAAGGCGCTTCAGCTATAACGAGAGAGCTCGAGTTAAAACATTTAACCTTCTCGCATTGATGTGAGCGGGGCAGGAAATACAGGCGCAAAAAACCCCTGACCGCGACAGCGCTGGGACAAGGTTTAGATTGTACTTGTAATATAGTAATCAAAACCTAAGGATGCTAGTTTTGATTTCAAGTTTTGATTGTGAAGACTAAAAATGAATGGCGTTCGGGATGACCTTAGCAGTCAGGTAGTTTTAGGGAATGAATTTGTCTTGAACGCTTGTGGCAAAGATAGCCTAAGATTTATAAATATCACAATAAAAGAAAAGGTTATGTTTTACACGTTGTTGTAGTTAATTAGTAATAATATTATTTCAAACTATTTCGACTTTGTCAGAAAACGTACATGTAGATCGATATTCATTTGCTTTGATCTAAATAATTTTTGTTAAGCTAATTTTGTATCTCTTCGCAGAAGTATTTGCATTCTTAGAACAAATAAGGTTAAACTGCAATATTACCAACTTTGATAATATTTTACTGATATGTAATGCGCGTTGCAAGATACGACTCAAATGTTTTAAATATTAAAAACATTGGAGTCATACTAATCTTTATAATACCAATTACAGACCATTAAAATAATGCTAAATTTGATGATACTGTAGGTTTGTCCTATAAAGAAACGTTCGATGAAAGACGATGAAAGTTCGATCACGCACGAAAGCATTCCCCCGATCGTCAAGCAGGCCACGTAGGCATTCGTTCCTCTGCGCTTGACCCTGGAGTGCAGCAAAACGGATCCAAGGCATCGGGAGGATTGTATTGTCAGCCGCAAATCAGTTGAGGCCGCATTACCGCTAATCACACTTGGAGATGATCAATCGTTTGCTGCTTGAGGAATCGATAGCATGATTGCTCAAGTGTAAAGAGGGGAGAGAGATTGGAAAAGGGCTGAAGTGTGAAATGAGGTCGAACGAGAGTAGGCTATAACGTAAGAGTGTTGAGCGGTAGTGAGGTACTGCCTCTATGCTATATGGTGGATCTATTTGAAAGTTAACCGAAGAGTTCTAGGACAGGGAAGAAAGTGGACTTGCTAGAAACTTGAAAGAATAACTTTGGTGCATATATTTTATTGTAATTGGCTCAGTGCGTGTGGTTGAATTGCAGTGGATCGCAATTGATTTTCTAACATAATAATTACTTTCTGGTTTTCCTTGTTTGTATCAAATCATGTGCCTGATCGGTCTTTATGGTGTAAATCCATGTTGCACAACTATTAAGCTGCATTTTCATGCAGTTTGTATCTACACGAGACTGTAGATACATAATGCATCTGTAGACCTCTGATAGGACCTACAACATTGTTCAATTTGAATTTTTTCTTGATCATTAATCATGCAAAGAACTACTTTTTGTCGTCCTGGCTATGATTTGATCTTCGATTGCTTGATTCACAATCACAATTCATTTTGTTTTGGCTTTTATGCTAAATTATTTAGTTACCATACTTTGTTTTAGTGTTTCAGGCTTCGGCTCGTGATGTGAAAAAAATCAAGATGTGTGCATGTGTGACTGTGTGTGGATAATGTCTTGCAAAAATTTATACAGACATCTCGCCGCGTTGCTAATGGAACAAAATAATGCCTCCTATCATTCTCATTCTTTCAGTATTCTGGACCTACCACCTTTCACCTTTTTTCGCACCTTTCCGTCTCAACCACGCCGCAAAGGCGTCAACGGGACGCTGTCAGAAAATGCAAATCCCGTTCGTAGCGGGCGGATCTCGTGAGGCGCGTGACGTCATCACTCGCTGCTTTAATTACGCGGATCAACGACTGTGAAAACTCATTATTGTTGCAAAGTATCCTTAGGATTCGCGTGACGTCACATCAGGCGGAGATAGCAATATGGCGGCGCTCGATGCAAGCCTAACCACATGCTTGCTTGCTTCGGCGTTGTGACTCGGTATATTTGACCAAGAGATGAGTGTGTGCATGCGTGTTACCAAAGATTTGTGAAAATTGCAATAGCGTCAAACCAATCTATACAAAGATATGATTTAAAATAAATCTATGCACAAAATTCAATTGGCAAACTCATTTCGGTCGTAAATTTATTGCGTTGTACGTTATTGCGAATTTGATCGATTTCTGTTTTTGGGCTAGAGTACGATGATTTCAAGATTGTCACGGCATAATCGTAATCTTAAAATTTATGGAAAATTATTGATTAATAAAAAGACTATAAAATGGACGGAACGATCATCTTCATACTCGCTTTAATTGTTGTGATTATAGTTACACGCTATAGCACGCTCATTGTTATTCTGTCCAGCTGTTGGAGACCTATACCGCTTTCTGTGGTATGGCCATCAGCAATGCTCAGGCAATCGAAGCCTACAGCCGCGAGTATGACCGCAATAAGGTGAGAGGCTTGTTTTGTACACTGGGCAAGTCCTGTAAACATAATAGCATAACGCCACCTGTCACGCTATGTTGTTTTGAATCCGGGAATTAGAGCTGAGATAATCAGACAGCCAGAAGCAGGCGGCGCTCGCTGCGAGCTCACTCCGTTTGCTTCAGCCCATTCCCTACTAAATTGTTCCTCCATAATAGGGTATCGCCACCGAAATAATCCATATGTTATTTGTGGCAACGGTCGCTATCTTCTTAGCAACTAGGCCTCGATATGACATTGTTCTATGTAGGACCTGCTAACCCTGGTCTGATTGCTTTCATTGTGATGCTTGTATTGCGTTGATGATTGGTGACAATCGACGTTAATTGCTCATTTTGGGTTTTTAACGATGGGTGTCAACGTTAGTACAGGTTAACTTGTCAATTGGCTAGTCTTGTTTGTTGTTAACTTTCAATGTTACCTCTGAATGTTAACGTTGTCTTGACAGTTAACTAACATTTTTGCTCTTAATGTTTTGTATGACGTCAATGTGGACAATGCGGACGTCCTCAATGATGGATCGAAGATTAATTGGTAGTGGGGGTGGGAAGGGGCAGGGGGGGTGGTAGATGTCTGCAGTTTTGTTGTAGTCTGGCTAAGTAATGAATCTAACTTTGAACGGACAACACTTATTCTCCTTTCACAAAGAGTCGCAAGCGGGAGGGGTGGAGGGGAATAGAGATGGAACTTTTTTTCTCAAATCTATGCTTGTCTGCTTGCATCTGTCGTTAGACTCCTTGCATTTCACTTATACTTTGGAGTACCATTGGAGGAAACTCAATGCATTTGACCTTCTTATGCCCCACAAGTGGCTGCTTCGGCCACTGTCTTAATCTATAGACAATAATTTTAGCGACAATAATTAGTTTTAATGTTGGTGGGGAGGGATGCATCTCCCCCTCACCCCCCCCCCCTCCTGGATCCGTTCTTGCAGTCACTCCATTTGCTTCAGTCCATTCCCTACGAAATTGTTCCTCCATACTCCTCCAAAGCCAAGAAGACTGGTTTAAGCACCACGTCTAGTATTATACATGACTGGATCAATGTACAAATAAAGGATAGATTTGGATGTCCCATATTACCGCAGAGACTTCGCTGAAATGTGATCAGTCAAAGGACTCCTACGCTGATCACAAGACCTCAGAAGACAATAAGTGTGATCCTTTCACTGCCACTGGCCTGCTATCGGTATCGATCTCTAGTCCTCAGCCGTGTAGCGCGCTATGCTCAGATGGCGTGACCTAGGCCATACTTGCCTTGTGCTGTCATAAAAACAGAAAGCAATGTTCTGGCGCAATCTGAACCATTAGGCCTGCTAAACGAAAAAAACAAAATTTATCTATTATATAAAATTAGGATAATCATGGATGTATTAGGTAGGCCCTATAGTTTTGCATGGAACGAGTTGATATCCTGCTGGTAAGATGTTTGTTCTGCAGTATCAATGACCATAATGATTTCGGTACGTATCCTTCACGGAGACGTTGTAAAGTATAGTCGTAAAATATTGTAGTCTACTCTCTATCTTTGGCCAATCGAACCTTAATGCCACATTGTTTAGTGGACCGCTGAGATTTTGATAGTTGATCGATATCTCAATGACCAATCGCATCGTGTAAAATGCTTTTAGGTCTACATTAAAAATCTCACTTAGCAAGTAGGCACATTAAATGCATGAACGCAGCAATATCGCATATGAAACGATACAATGGAAGCGAATATATTTCAGATATCAAGCACCGATTTCCAGGGGTTATTTGGAAAAAATACGTGTCTATTTTCTATGCATTTTCGGGCTCAAAAATGTCGCACTGTGTTTTTTTTGTGGCAGTTTTTAAAAATTGTTTTCTCAAAATTGTTTGGATCAAAAAAAGCAACAATTTGGTGCTTTTTTCAAAAGAGTGAGCGGCAACACTGTTCACAGGCGCTCCTGGAGGTGGTGCACGACCTGTTCGAGCAGCAGACGTCAGTGAACGCCGTGGTGACGAAGATCATGCAGCGCGCACAGACGCTCCTCAACTGTGAGCGCTGCGTCGTCATGCTCGAGGACAACCTCGACAACTCCTCCAATGTAAGCCATCCGCTGCTATTTTTTTTTTTTTTTTTTTTTTCTGATCTATCAATATCCCTGCAGACTTGAGTGGAAAGAATTAGCTTGCGGCCCAGGGCTCCGCGCGCGGGCGAGTCATGAAAGGCAACTGAAGAAGGGGGAGCGATCTGTGTGTGGCCTTCCACAGAGAAGCGGATTTGAATAGTCTTTGTTACTACACACAACTGCAAAAACCACCAATCATCATCAGTGTGCACAGCGGCCAGCAGCATATCCAGATATTAAATACAACAGCTCAGTGACAGGATTACCCGAGACTCACTATAGTGTACGTGTACTATAAAACTAGTTTACGCCTAAAAGGCTTCTATCATGCATTGTTGGTAATCACTCTCATATTGCATAAGTAGTACCAAGTCGTGTTGAGTTAAAAGTTTAGACTATTTTACATTTATGTTAAATGTTGCTGATCAGTTTTCTTTCACCAATGCCCCCCCCCTGAGACGTTTCGTGCGTCGAACATTTCTTATGATTGCGTCTCGCGCCATCTACACTGTACAGCTTTCACTCAGACGATTGTTGCTCAGCTCCTTAAGCTAATTGTCATTGCCATTTCTTGAAAGCAGTCGCACTGTGCGCCGAAATAAAATTTACGATGATAGCAACTCTTCTGACAGGTAATTACAAGTCAATTTGTTCACACGTTATTATTCATAAGCATTAAGCTCACAGTTTTTGCGCTGGAAATTTTTATACTCTTCTCTTCCATCCATCAGTTTTAAAAATAATTTCCTTAGTTTTAAGCGTATTCGCAAAATTTAGGCTTGCGCCGCTGCCTTCAAGTCGTTGCTTTCGCTGAAGTCAAATTTTCAGTGCCGAGGCCTGTCCGGCGGGCAGTGGTCTGAAACTGGTGTCTATCTGTCAAGGAAACCGATCGATTCCATACAATGCCCACAGTTGCACATGACGATGTTCACAACGTCTTTAAGTTTAAGTAGTAACGATAAGCCACCCAGACGGTACTTTGAAATAGGAAGAATTAAGATCTGGGATTAATGGTTTGCTTAATTACTGTGCAACTACACAGTGATTCAGAAGAAGTGGGAACCAGTAGAATGATCGTTATAACTCACCCAATCGATTTATATGAAACTTGAAACCAGATACCAGAGAGATTTGTGATTATAATAAATTCATGGTTTGTGTTCAAACTGTTCACTATTAGCTGCTACACACGCACGAAGACGGCCACACCATTGTTTGACTGACGCGTCAATGACGCGCTAGTTCAGCTTTACCCACTCATCCACGATGCGCTGTTATGATTAAAAGCGAACTGTAAGAAAATCAAGATATATACTTAACAAGCGAATGGTACAATACCATAGGCCTACGACGTTAAAAGTTTCATTAAATCTATTGGCAATTTTTTGAGTAATAATGATCATTCCACTGGTTCCCGTTTTTCTGAATCACCATGTATAGCAGCACCGCAACCCAAGTTTTTTTAATAAGACAGTGTGTAGAAATGTCATAGTGTCATATTAATGTCATTTTAATGTCATTTTAATGTCATGCAACAATCGTGTGTTGCGGTCATCACACCAGCTGTTATAGTTAATCTGGTTATTTATAGTGGCGCTCATGACGTAGGCTAAATAGTATTGCTACATCATGGAACAATAATGGAGAACATTAAATTCTAGCTGCATGTTGTTTTTGCGGTTTTGCCTCTCTGAAATTTAGCTGCATCGAATTTTCGCGTTTTTACGGATTGCCCATTACATATCGCTTCGGCAGCTTTATTTTCGCGCGTGTTGTTATCGTGAGTTATATCAATTTACAAAATTCACCAAAGTTGCATGCAATAATCATGAATTACAGCCTGCTCCGAAATTTCATTCTTCTCGTGTCTCAAATTATCATGTTTAGCAAAATCTGCTTCAAAAATGTGCGCGGCATGAGTCCAAACCATTCAAAATCTGATGGTTGGGAAAAATTGATGCGATAGTATTGAACATATTGCTCATATACATTTCTCTTCCTGTTCATGATAGTGATTTAAATCCGGCCAAGCAATAACTTGACACGGCGGCGCCATCTGTACAAAGCGGGCTGTCTCAGTAATATATCTATTATATCAATAATAAGATAATACTTGTTCGAACATTATTCAGTCACATTTGATATAATGCGAAACATTTTTGTTCCAGAGCGTTCGAGACGACGTAGTCTGGATAAAAATTGAATTTAAATGGAGAATAGCTAGCAAACATTTTGTCTAAAATATCCTTGGCTGTTGTTATATATGCAGTTCGCATAATATAACATCATCGATCAGTACGAGCTTAGATTTGAGATCAAAACGTCAGAGAATTCTACTTTAGAGCCAATATAAATGTACCGCATTGTATTCTCTCAACGTTTCAAACCTCATAGCTAGGCTAGTGATCACTAGCACGATATTGCTTCTTGGACTTCATAAAACTCTAATTTTTAAAACATTTATATTGCCTACTTAATATTGGACTACTGAAGAGCGACATAGCGTCTTGCTTCTAAGCTTAATGTTGTCATCAAGCCTAAGGTGACTTTGGAAGGGGGGGGAAGGAAGGATGGCATTGGCAACCCACCCCCCCCTCCAGCAATATCTTTAACGTTGATCTTCAAATTTGTTTGCTATTTAAAGCAAATATATATAAATGATAAATGCAAAATATACGGGTGCCGCGAGATTGCAGCATGCCCCCCCCCCCGCTACCAAATTTGTGCGGTCACCCTCTCAAATTGTTTGGTCTGGCGACGCCATTGATTTTCCATCGAATATGCTCATTTGATTTTTTTTAGGCTCCGGATTGTTAAAAATCTGGAGATGAAATGTAATGCCAGGCGCTAAAAGCGTATTCAGAAATTCTTTATAAAGATCATTTTCCAGACATGATAGCTGAAACCACACCGTGTTCCGATGAAAACGGGAACACTCGAAACGTTATCATAACTCGGTCAAAAGTTATGAGATTTGTCTGAAATTTTATACACAGCAACTGTAGCAATCTATGTCAATTTGGAAATTTGTAGAGAAATTCGACTCGTTTTGATTAAATTATGACTGTAAGAAGTAAGAAGTAGAAGTAAGCCATAAATTTAGTCATAGCTGATGTTCATGGTGACCTCCTGGTTTGCGTACACATGACAGAAGACGGGGACCCCACTATTTGATTGCTTGATCTGTGATTTTGTGATCTAACAGCTGCCACTTTTCAAGCAAACGAGCCGTCGGGTGATTAACGTCACGCAGGCCAGTATGATAAACACGCGCCTCCTGTAGAGATGTACACTACACTCCATATCTGAGGGTCACGCGGAGAGAACCATGTCTTCTGTCATGTGTACGCGAACAATGAGGAGGCTATGAACATCAGCTGTGACTAAATTTCTGGACTGCTTGTTTGCAACTTGACAATAGGCACACAACACGCAGCAACTAATGTTGGAAACTTTTTTTTTCGGTACCTTTTTTAAACAGCCATAATTTAGTCGAAACGAGTCGAATTTCTCTACAAATTTTCAAATTGGTGTAGATATGGCTACAGTTGTTGTGTGTAAAATTTCAGACGAATAGAATAATTTTTGACTGAGTTATGACGAGTGTACGGTGTTCCCGTTTTCATCGGAACACAGTGTAGAGCTGCGGTCCGCAGGCATGTAATTCTCACATTTACCGCTGCAGGCCTTTTGAGTCTAACTCGGAGTGATAAGATAATTATGTCAGCGGCATGTATTACATCGTCACATGATGCTTCATGTCTGTACAAAAATTACTACCCCCTGGAGGCCGGGGAACCAAGAATTGGCTTGCAGCCTGGAGCTCACCGGGCGAGTCATAAAAGGCGACTAAAGGGGGAGCGGTTTTGTGCCCGTGTCTTGCCTCTCTTGCACAGAACCGGGCTGTATCTAGTCTTTGCGTTTCACACGGTCCCTAAACTACGAAAACAAAAAATGGTTGTGGTTGTTCTTTTTTTATTTCGAGCATGACAGACTCATAAAAGTTACAGTGGTGACCCTGGGCACCGTTACGATCAGCGGGTATTACAGGTTAACCGGCTGTCGCAGGTGTTAACTCACAGAGACAAGGTCAGTGAAACATCACAGTAACACCAGCTATCGTCTTGAAGATAGTTGAGACACGTGCCGTACATAGCCGTGTCGCCAGCAGCCTAGGGCCCAGTCGTCACGGGCCGAAAAGCGTCATGGAATCGCGGGTCAAATTTCATCGTTCGGGCGCACTGACTGAACCACAACCTACATCCCTCAGCCGATTAATTGAACACGCAATTCAGAAGTCAACAATATATATACAAACAAAACGAACCAAAACGACTGAATTTTATTGTGTCCTTAATTTCAGATCTCGGAAACCTGTCGTCTGTTCGACCTGCAGCAGCCCAAGTGTGACAGCTCTCAGAACACGTGAGTACGGTATCGGCATACGCAACGCGTTTATTGCTAATTTAGCCTGCGACTGAAGCGCTGAGACCACGTTTTGCAATTTTCTTTAAGTGGTGTCTACATTGGCGCCAAGGGACGACCACCGCAATATTGGTTTAACGCTAGCTTTGGTGTCACTGGGCGGCAGCGGCTTGTTGTAATTGAACATGCATACAGGGTGTCTCATAATGATGTGACCAACCCCTACAGCGAAATTTATAATAGCTACAGCAAAATGCGTACACCGTCTCGTAGAGAATTCAATTTCGAATTAAATTAAGGAAAAAGCAACGAATAAACGAAGAAGCTTTTTTCGTTGTTTGTTGCTAGCGACATCTAGGGATAACGTTATCAGTGTTGGAGAAACCATCTTCGTTCACGACCGCGCGCCTTGCATGAAGGCTAATGCGACTCAAC
>JAQIWG010004463.1:0-15974 GCA_034695025.1 Chamaedrilus cognettii | reverse complement strand
TGCTCAAAGATGATCTGTGCTCAAAGATGATCTGTGCTCAAAGATGATCTGTGCTCAAAGATGATCTGTGCTCAAAGATGATCTGTGCTCAAAGCATGCAATTCAAAATCGAAAAATATGCCGTTTTAAAGCTGAAACTATACCTATTCGGCACCGGAAGGAAAAAGTATCGGCTGGTATGAGTTTTCCTCCCCCCGTCCCCCCTCCCCCCAACCACAGTTTCTGGAGCCGCCCTGACCCACTCGTTTAGACTAATGGTTAAAACTCGCCGAGTCAATCATTTTTTACGAGTCATGAAAAACCTTCAAATTTTACGAGTCAAAACATTAAGGGTAAACCTTCAGCGGAAATTTTTGGAATTGACAACTGAACATAGACGACACCCAACAGTCAACAATGGGCAGAAAACCGCCACACTGTTTAATTTCATGCCCTTCAATAGCTCGAGCTATTGTGCTTTTGTTCTGGACGGGCGTGTCACGGCCATCAGCTTTTTTGCACGACTGAACATAAACCGAGCAGGAAGCGAAAAGTCTGCGCCACTCACGCGTTATATAAACCACGCCCACGTGGCGAAGCGTTGTGGCAGAGTTGTTTAAGTCGCGGACTTCGGATTGCGAGTGTGGCCGAGAGTCGGTTCGAACCCCGGCCGCGGCAAAAGATTTCAAGTCACTTCGTGCACCCTTGGCAAAGGTGCTTAATTTCGTCAGCCCTGCAAATAATCATCCGAAAGGGTGGAGTGCAGTAGAAAAGTTGAAGTTGAAGTTGAAAAACTAAGATATTCGAACCTTAGCCTATCCAAACTAATCATGCCCCAACCCTAACATAACCCTAACTTAATCATAAACTAACCCTAAACTAACCCTAAACTAACCCTAAACTAACCCTAAACTAACCTAAAGCTGTTTGCAACGGTTGAGTCTCGCGGTGGACGTGGTTTGTATGAAGCTCTGTAGCTCAGATTGTTTATTCGCGTGCAGGAAACGCAGCTCAAAACTCCAATGGGGAAACAGCCTGTTAATGAACTGAGCACTACTGGGTATGCAGCCTCGCTGCATAAAGGTTACCGCTCATGACCTCGGAGGTGTTCATGCGTTATTGTAGGCCTACAGCAGACATACGATAAAACATAAATGTCCTCAAATTTAGGCCACGTGGTAGCCTATAGGCCTACTGCCTATATGAAAAGCTGAGGTGGATAACCGTGAGTCAGATTTAGGTCTATACTGTAAACACTGGCATTAACTTTAAAGGAGGATGTTGAGAACTTCATAAACTTGTTCTAGAGTCATTGAACTTAGCGAGAATCGAGGCTATGCAATACAATTATCTTAATAGGTATCAAAAGTTGCAATATTTGTAAATTCTCTGTTTTCTATTCATTTTATAGAATGATGCAGAATGCGGTTTTTTGTAGTTTGCTTCTTATACCTGTAGGGCTGCGTTAGGCTCCAGGCCGGCTCTAGGCCGGCTATAGACCGGCTATAGGCCGGCTATAGGCCGGCTATAGGCCGGCTATAGGCCTGCTATAGGCCTGCTATAGGCCTAATGGTAGTAATTTTGTTACTAAATGACTAAAGTTTTTTTTTACAAATGAAAAGGGTCTTATTTTTGGCCTATTGCAAACGGTTCTCTGTCGTGGTTTGGTACCAGTTACTGTAGGAACATAGAAAATATACAGCAGAATATATATAAAAGAAGAAACAGTAGGAAAGTAGTAGAAATGAATAAGTAGGCCTATATACTTGCAGCATAGGCCTACATCAACTTTGGTAGCATTGTCGCAAAAACTGCTGCATAGTAGAGCTTAGTTATCAAACAGACATACTGTACACAGCATGATACAGCCCAAAACACACGCATCACAATACACTAACGCAACAATATAGAACAAGGCTATATATGTCGCGATCAGTAAATTAAATAATACATTATGTACCCAATTAAAGTTCTCTAATCAAACATTCTATTGTATCCTCCTCTCTATATAAAACAATTGCACCACCGCTGATCACCCGAAATGATGGCCACAGGATATAGACCCGGTGATATATCCTTAATACCCCCTGCAGGCCGAGGAACAACGAATTGGTTTGCAGCCCAGAGCTCCCCGGGTGAGTCGCAAAAGGAGACAAAAAAAGGGAGAGCGGTTCTGTGCCGGTTCTATTGCACAGAACCGGACCGTTATATACTCTTTGTGCTACACACACACCATACTACAACCCCCCCTCCCCCCCCCCACAAATAAAGATACCATTTCATCTTTGAGAAGCGCGAGCTTCCCCTAAAAATACAGAATTCCGTTTCAAAATTCTTTCCAAAAAAATTTGATTAGATGCTCAATGTTCGTTTTTGACACTTGAATGAATTGGGCGTTTTTTTCAAAACACATATTCAAAATAAAGTGTGACAATGGACATGCATTTCTTAGTGTGAGTTTCCACTGACGTGTCAAATTTCTTGTTAATAATTCCGTCGATTGGGCGTTACCCTTCCAAACAAATTTTCCCGCTCCCTCTTCGTTCAACCGCCCATGAGATTGCACTACAAAGTCTGCCCTACAGCCACGCGGTCTGCCCCCCGAGTCCCTGCTGTACAATCGCAGCGGCGTCCAGACGCCCCATGGCTCGCAGACAGTCAGTGAGGTCGGACACGGCAGAGTTCTCGCGATGTCTCGCCTCCCAGAGATACAAGATGTGTTCCGTGGGACTCAACTTCGTAGCAAAGTAGTTGATGTACCTGAAGAAAACAATCAAGTTTGTTACTGAATTGCACGGTAGTCAAATACTAAGCATGACACATTCTTCAGTGTTCTGCCATGTCATGGTAGGTTTTGGTGTCCAAACCTTCCGGCCTGCGCTGGAATTTTTCCAGTTCAGGAAATTGTCAGATAGACCGCACAGGCATTTGAAATCGTGCCTGCCTCTGAAATGCTGCAAATAAGTTAGTCATTAGTCAGTTAGTGAATTCAGTAGGCCTATGCTAATTTTGGGTGGGCGGAGTCAGGCACCTGGATGAATTATTTGATTGGCTGTAGGGAAGTTGTGAAGGAGTCAATTGGCTAGATCCTCAGCCCTTCTCTCGATAAGAGTGTCTGCCAATCCATGCAACTCTTTAAAATTAGCTCGTTGGCTCGTTACACATAACATATGTACGTGAATGTACTTGAAGCGTGCAGACTGCATACTTCAATGCAACATAGGCTACTTTATTGTTTATACCATAAACTAAAGAAGGAAATAATCAAAGTACACTATCCCATAAATTAAGCTGTTAAGAAATATATCAAAGTAAAAGCCATAGTTAAATATTATGCACGCGCGTTTCGCAGTGAAAGGACGGCTATAAACCCGGAATGCTGTAAATCTGCTCCAACAAGGCTCCAACAAGAAAGTTTTTCACCTGTCTACGCCCAGTCTCTGTGCCAACATTCTCCAGTCATTGCCGCGCGTGTTGGGGGGATCCATGACGTCACACAGCTTTCTCTTCGTCCCGCTTTGTAACCTGGAAATGACGCATTAAATGAACTCGTTTATTCGTCGTTTTTTGAAATAGACAAAATTCCTTAAACCACTGTGGGAACACATATTCTATGTTCAGGCAAAAATTGAAAAGACTAAATACAGACGATTGTGTTCATAGCAATTGTGCATTCGTTAGTGTTTTAGAAATCGTATCATTGATCATATGATCCATTTCTTTCACCATATTGATAATAAGGGTGTGACAGATATAATATTGTTCTCAAAGGTTTTTCAAAGCAATGATTGCATGAACAAGCAGACTGATTGACTGGTTGGTGGTTGATTGATTGGTGATTGAGTGATTGATGGACGATTCATTGATTGATTGGTGATTGAGTGATTGATGGACGATTCGTTGATTGATTGGTATAACAAACCTGAATACTCTCTGCGGTTCGTCGAGGCTGACGTAGCCTGAGCTCGTCACAGCGCTCGGTCGCTGACAGGGCGGATGATAGATTGAATACTGAGAAACACTACTCGGCAGATTCTACAAATACACACACAGCAATTGAACACATAGAACAACTATTACTAGCTGTTCTTGTTCTAGGCAGTCTATAAATTAAATGTAATATATACTAAATAGTAATCTAAAAAAGGTTGCCGTAACATAGAGTCTTCACACATCAAAAGCGCATGTGTGTTAAGACCTGTTTGGACACATGTGGAGGGGACTTTAAACCGCATACAGCTCATGCTTTTTTTCTCTACAACTCTTGCACCAAAAACAGCCAAAATCTGATGAAAATTGAACAACATTAAGGGCAGGGTTTTGTAATCAAATGTTAAATATTAATCTAAGGGTATGACGCCATCCGATCTAACCGATGCACTGAAAGCATGATCTACGATATATTTAACGCCATGTGATTGGTTGAAAAAAATTTAATCTCAGATTTAAATTTTATCACAGGATTTAAAATTTCACCCAATAAGTTGTGCAGAACAGCGCGAACGCGCTGTTAGCCTAAAGCTGATATAGTTATTTTGAGCCAAAAATTTTTAGCCTAAAAAGCCTAAAGTTATTTTTAACCACTGTGCATATCTAAATGCAAAGAAAAATAGGAAAACGTGCCAATTATTCACGCTAGACACATATGCTTTCATATGACATATTTCTTTAAAAAGAGTCGGCGACGTTATATTTTTTTTCCAGGTAACTAATCAACTCTTATCAACGATGTCACGTAGGTTGATTCTGCCTGCACTCTAATACTTTAAGTCAGTACTATATCAGTATCTAATACTTTAAATACTTTAGATCAGTCACGCTTCTCCCGCTGCGCCTAAATTGAGGAAATTTCAAATGCCTTGAAGCTTTGACGCTTGACTTCGCCAGTAATGTTAGTAATTACGCGGTCCTTTCCGGCGTAAGTCCCTCATTTAATGCCCGTGACCATCCTGTCATAAAAAAATTATCGGCAGAGATTCCTTTTGAGTTAAATTCGTTTAATATCAAGCGGTAACCTGATTTATTTTCAAAAAGATCCTTACCGATGAATCCTTAGATAACACCTCTGATATATTAATAGGCACTTTTTGCAATGCTACAATAAGATGATTTGGGGGCTCATTCACATAGATATCTTATGACAATCTTAGTCGTAAGATTGTCTTAAGAGAATCTTTGGCAAATCTTATCTTTTTTATTGGAAACTCCGCACGGTCGCGCGCAAATGAATAATGACGTCACAGCGGTCGGCGATTGTATTTTATTTGTTTTAAATTTCAGTTAGGATAAAATTTCAGAAAATCTTAAGAAATGTACGTAAATGAGGCCCCGACAATTTACAACGACAGTCCTCATTATTCTTAGTAGACCCATATCCTTATTGGTAGATCAACAATTATTTAGCACAGAATACAGCCTGCATTGTACGCCTAAAGCATTTTTCGCTGCAATTTTTAAGCCGATTAAATATATTTAAGCGCCTGTCACGCGGCCAACCCTCCACTTAATCATCTCAAAGAACAGAGGGTTCATTTTGCCGGGATATTTTAGTGCAGTAACTCTAGATAGATCAATAGATAGGTAGATAGATCAAGAAATGTTAATCAATCGAGTTGACAGTGACGCCTCAGGGACATTATATCTCTCGACACCTATCATTGACAAGCGAGGCGCCCTCGCGAGCAGACTTCCTGCAATCATTGCTAACTAGACTTGTTGTTTAACTCTCTGCCTCTAAAATCTTACGCCCTGTATAGCACCTGGCGACTGCATTGGCGACTGCACCTGGCGAGTGATTGTCGTGGATGCCTGAGGGTTGTGGGTTGCACAAGAAATATTTTCAGTAAGAACCAAAGACATGGGAGGGAGGTACGTTGTGCATTATACAGAGAAGAAAATGGTTAGTGTAGTGTTTCCATTGCAGACAAATAGGGGTCTCCTCAATGGAATGCAAGCTGCTATCGTGAAGCCATTTGATAGTATCCCCTATCTCCTATACAGAATACCATTCGTTGTTGCTCAGTCGTCATTGAGTTCTGCGTATTGTTGTGTATGTCATAGCCATACAGAAGACTCAGAAGACATAAATATACTCAAGCCATATATTTTATTAGACAAGCGCCGCAGTATCCAGTAGGCTTTTTGTAGTAAACCTTTCCCTTTCTTTCTTGTGTCGTGTATGCTTGTCGATGTGAAATATGATTCACCACTCATTGTGATAGAATAAAAAAAATTGATTTGATTAGGCATGCACTCAGCATGCAATAACTGAACAAGGAAGACAACATTCAATTCATCAAGTGCTGATATTAGAACGTCTGCACTCACCAGGCGCTTACTAAATTACTAATGAATTAGTAAAGCAATAATGCATACAAGAAAAATTTAGTCGCATACCTCATTGAGATTGTGTGATATCCTGAGCACTTGTCTGTTGGCGGGTATGCCGGTTTGCAAGACATGGATGTCACAAGATAGTTCAACTGCTGCTGCTGCTGCTGCTAATGCTGTGTGACTGCTGCTGCTACTGCAGCGTTCCAGAGCGAAGGAACAGTGCAAGCCGTTCTGCGCCGAGCTCCATATGTGACGAAATGGTATCTCCTGCAAGCAGGAAACAGTACGCCCGGGTTCTCAATCCAGCGTAAAAAAAATTATCCTAGATTAAGCTCTTGTCAGCCAATCACATGACGCGCTAAATAAATCGTGAATCAAGCCTTTCAGTGCGCTGATTGGGTCAGATGACGTCATGACCTCAGATCACTATTTATCATGTGATTGAAAAACTCGCCCTAAGACTCATTTCGTTCTGTAAGCGTGATTCTCAATACTCAATGAAATAACTCTGCATATATTTTTGTACAACAAGTCATTTTGAAAGATATTTGTTTTATTTTCCAGGGCCATGGACACAGTCCATTGCTCCTGAAGCAATGAAACAGACTAAAATAATCAGTTTTAATTTCTGCTAGTACAAATACAAGAAACTCAAGCAACGAAATAACCAGCATGGATGAATAGAAACCACTAGTTTATCAACTGTCGGAGGCAAAAACTTCGAAAAAGATAATTCACAGCAGATTTGCTGACAGCCTGACAGCAATATAACCCTAAATCGCAGCCATGATATTTCTATCTGTCAGTTTGAACCAGTAGAGAGCAAGCTAAATATGATCTAATATCAATTCAGGATAAACTTCCTGCACTGTCGTCATCGGGTCACAAATCGACATTGCTACATATAAACAGCAAAGTCTCAATTACTAAAGACCTAGGCCCAGTTGTTCAATAGGGAGTTATTTGAACCGTAGTTGAATGATCCAGGATTGTTTGAATAACTTCCCAATATTGGTGTGGTATTCACACAATCCTGGATTGAATTTGCTCGATCTGATTGGATCGTGACGTAATTTTTGTTCTATGATTATTTAAACCAAATAACTCTCTATTGAACAACTGGGCCCAAATCATTGTTAGAGACTTCACATGTTTCATTCAGACACGCAGCGTCCCAAATCCAAATAGCCGCAGGGTGATTACGACGTCTGATGGGATGTGATTCTCTAGCACCTGCAAATGAACTGGAACTAATGAAAGAATGCACGACAGTAATTACCTTATCTGAACCACCAAAACGGCTCAGTCTGTGTCAAAGGAGCAAGTCCGTAAATGGCACCGGAATGTGATGGCAATTACTGGTCGAGGTAAGTTGATTGCCAGTCAGTTACTTACAAAACAAGTTTGGAGTTGCTTAAAAGCTTTTTATGGTTAACGGGTGAACATAATCCGTGTGAACAGTCCTTAACATGGATAATGCACTAAGGGCCAGTTCTTCAATTGAGAGTTATTTTTATGATCTCAGATCTAATTTTGAACAGCCAATGAGAGCAAGTTAATGTTCGATCCAAGATCTAACATATGTGATCGGATTAAATTGTGACATTATTTTTGTTCTGAGACAAATTAAAACCAAATAACTCTTCACTGAACAGCTGATCCTCGGACGTAAGTCTACCTGGTAATTTGCCGCTAGTTTGCACCTCCAGCCAGCCCCCAGCCCTTCGATTGCCAAACTGAGGTTGGCGCCCCCAGACTGGAACAACATCTGCTTGGGTTTGTCCAGCAGGTATCCACCGAGGCGTTTTTCCAGCTGGAGGACACCCTGAACGTCCACAGCGGAAAATTATTGACCATGCGTTAACTCGATTGATTAATTAATTTAATTTAATTTATCTCCAGAAATCCATGAGTAAGTAGGCTTACTAAACATCGTATACCATGGCATATTAGATGGATGAAGCATCTATGCATTCATCTATCTGGCGTCAATGCACAGATGCATTCATCTATTTTTTCACTACTATAACACTTCAATTTGAAGATTATACTTAGCTCATTTACAAATAACAAGATTTTTATTATTAAGGAACTGGATTCCTGTACAAGAACGAGCGAATTGCCTATAACTTACTTGACAAATTGTCATAATTTCAATACTGTGCTTAATAAATGTTGACCAATTGAATATTGGATTCGCGCACTCAAATCAGTCGATCTGAAATTGAGATTTCAGCCAAACTTAATGCACACAGCAATTACTAACCTCCAAGGCGTCCTGCGTATCCTCCACGAAGTAGACCCTCAGACTGTAGTCCATGGATGAGGGTACGCGAGGCGCGAACACAGCCAGGCGGAGAACTTTCACCGCAGCGCCCCCCGCGCATGGCTGCCCTATAAGTGTGTAGCGCCCCAGAGTGTCTGTCATTAGATGACACTGGTTTAAATCCAACTGAACGTACACCGGAGTGTTGATCGTTTCCTGGCCCAGAGTGCAGAGTTGCTGCAATAAAAAAAGCATGCGTAGTGTTGCAACAGGCATTTTTACTACAAATTGTAGCCCTAGTAACACACCGCTTCCCAAAATTAAACGACCCAACGAATTTCTTCAATAACTACAAACTGCAGTAAGCGTTGTTAATTTAATTTTCATCACATTAATATCGACAAGGATCATTGCATCATATTTCTACCAATTTTCGTTGAACTTTAGAGAGCGGTTAAAAAATATGTAGTCAAAGTTGATCTACAAAAAATGCGTCAACCAAGCTGGGAAACTGCATCATGGCCGTTAACACCCCTTGCGCAAGCCAATCATTGTTCACGCTGCTGCTTATCTTTGTGATAAGTACAGAATGTTTGAATTAGTGTCACTTTTTGGTTATTCTATGAATAAGGTGTTTGACGTTGATTTTTTCTCATGGGTTTTCGTAACAAAGACCATAGATTTTGATAATTGGCAACGCGCCACTTTGACGGTCAGCGCTTTTGAGTCATTCTTCTCTTATACGGTAATAGCAAGCTGCTCTTCTCTCGTTTTACGCGCATATTGTAACCAAAGTAGATGTATGTACAATGTACATGTATGTAAACAGCACTTTTAACGCACCGATATTGTCACGAAAAACTTAAAGCGCACAAGACGTCACGTGTTATGCTTGATTCATAGATGCTAGCTCAATAGCAACTTGCAACCGCTATCACAATCACAGGATGAGCAACGACTCACGTGCCACGTTGATGGTTCGTAGGTTGAATCGCTTGCAAACGCAGACATCGACCAATGGCCCTGCTTGACGCTCGTGCAGTGGGGAAACGACAAGATGGCCGACTTGTTCAGACGCAGCGTGGCGGGGCCGCAGATTATCACCGCGCTGACGATAGTCTGCGACTCTGCAGCAATATTTGTATTGAACAACATAGTTACGATATCACGGTACACAAAAGCATTATCTAGATCTCCATGCATCAACATATCAAATAGATACAGCTTTGGCCAATATGTCGGCGCACAAAGTTTGTTAAGCATGAGCATATTATAGAATAAAACTATAAAACTCAAGGAGCATTTCATGAAACTACTGATGCCGAAACAAATATGCTTCAAACGCGATAAGATTTGATCGTATGTCTATTTCTTCAAATAAATGACAGCATAATGCTAGTATAAAAAAGAAGAAAAAATATATAATATCTCTTTCACTACATTACCTGAGAGCTTAGGTCTATCCTTGTCCTCTCTCGAGACGGCCAAATAAATCTCGGACGCTTCGCCCTCCTCAATTGCACCTTCCGGAATCGTCAAACTAACCCCTAAAATATAAAACAATGTTTGCAATGGCTGCAATGAAGAGACATGAGGAAATATTTAGCGCCAACTAAGCAACCTTGGACTTCGCTTAAATGACGATATTGAATTTGTAACCAGGTTCAGAGCCATCTCTGCGATAACATGTCCCTTGCACTCAATTTTCAACTACAATATCAATCCTATCGTAATAATCTTATCAGTTCCATAAAACGTGTTTTTTACGATAAAAAGTCGGTTAAAAATGAAACGGGATACATCAACATCTACATATCAAGTCTATGTGATTTATAAGAAACTTGAAGTCAAGCGAGTTGAAATGAGAAGAAAAACAAACAATCTTGAAGTTTTGATGCTGTTTCTGAAATAAAAAAACTTGCAGAAAACTTAAAATTATACATCAATAATCTCCATGTTTCTATGCCAAGCGCTTTTGAAAATAAAAAAACTCGCAGAAAAATCAAAGAAGGCGTCGGACCTGAATCTGGGAGGGTGATGCGGCCCCCAGCGTGCCCCACCCTCGACCACACCAACGAGTCCAAGTCCAAATTGCTGGGCAGGGGGCAGGCCATGGCCAATGATTGGCTTTTGATTCTGACGTCATCAGCAAGGTACCGGGGAGAAGCCACTGCGGGTGATAGACTGGTGTCGGGAGGAGTGGCAATCGAGGGGCAGGGAAGCAGTCTCTGCGTGCTGTCGCGAAGAGTTGCGATACGATCGCAACAGCAGTTGGGAGTGCTGCTGCGGCAATACGCATGTTTGTACAGATACAACCAGAAGAAGTCTATTACCGCATGAGCAGCCAAATTTTCATAAAATATAAAATATTTCTGTATTTTGGTCACAGAGACAGATAATAATAAACATACAAGAGCACAATACTAGTACTGATCATAGTGTTGACAGTTTTCACTCGCTCTCATTTTTTATAAATTTGTTTATTGTAGTTCATTCAACACATCTTGCAATTAAATCTTAATTGAAATTTTGTCCACAACGGACGGCAATGGGGTTTACATAAAATATACTATGTATGCACAAATTTATTGCTAATTAAGCTAGAGCAAAAGCAAATATTTTTAATTTTCTGAAAGGCATTAAATTACAATTGATTTAGGCAAAAACTTTTAAAATTAACAAATAATTAATCGACATGCGGATACCCAATGAGGAAGACTGGGTATCCGCATGTCGATATATTAAGGTGGAAGGGATGATTTGCCACCTCCTCCTTCCATGTTTTCTTCCCCCTCCCTCTTCCAACGGGAACAGGGAGGGGGAAGAAAATACGGAAGGAGGCGGTGGAGAGCGATATGAAGGAGCGAGTCATGAATAGAGAGATGGTAAATAATCGAGAGTTGTGGGGGAGTCTCATCGTAGGAAACGTCCAACCTGTGTTGACACGGAAAAGTGGACGTAAATGATAATGATGATGAAATAAAATTAAAAATAAACAAAAAAGATATAGTCGACCAAAAGACAGCAGACCTGCTGCTGCTGTTATTGCTGTTGTTTGCTGGGCTGAGTGTTAGTGGAGACTTGAGTAGAGCTGAGCTCGTGAGGTCCGGCACCATGATGATGTCTGCAGCAGAGAAATGATCGCCAAATTTACAAATATGAGCAACAGTACTTCAACTTCAACTTTTCTACTGCACTCCACCCTATTGGATGATTATTTGCAGGGCTGACAAAATTGAGCACCTTTGTCAAGGGTGCATGAAGTAACTCGAAATCTTTTGCCGCGACCGGGGTTCAAACCGATTCTCTGCCACACTCGCAATCCGACGTCCGCGACTTAGACAACTCGGCCACAACGCTTCGCCAAATTTGAAATAAAAACGTTTGAATTCAAATACCAATTGCAAAATAATAACATAAAACAAATAACAGATATATAATTTATTCTTGTGTACATATAGTGCGCTAAATATTAATAAAATCGCCAATCAAAGTACAGTATATCTGCAGCAGATAGATGCTCTTCGAAATTCTGAAAATCAATAATAACAGAAACTAGAATGTTTTAAAATGAAATTTTGGTTAATTACATCGGCAATAAACACCTTTGGTGCACAAATATTTATCGCACATATAAAACAATTTTATGCTTGAATCTTATACAGTATGAATATACTATATTCGATATATATCAAATATATATATCGAATATATATATCGAATATATATCGAATATACTATATTGGACAAAAGCAAGGAGACAATTTAAAATCAGCAAGTAGTTCATATAATCATCAAAAATATTTTGTGTAAAAATTCGCAAAAGATCAACATTTAATTGAGGAAAAACAAAAAGCAGTCAGAGATCAGAACTCACTGTGATTTTGAATACATGCAGTCTTGTTGCTTGCAACTGGCAATAAAACATAAAAGCTATTAAGAAATCATGGCAAAAATTATATTTGACTGGGGGTGGTAAGTTAGGCCTACCTGACATCATGAATGAAAGAAGAACCGAATGAAAATTAATTAATTGTTATATTAATTCATTTACACTAAATAACAACTGGGTTCAATAAATAGCAGTCTTCATCTTTTAGCTCTCATATCCTTCTGCGTCAAATCTTTGCGCATCGTTTCCGGTCTCTCTCTACGCCTCTTCCTATCCACCTCATAATCCATACTATTCTGCACCCAATCATCCAACTTTCTCAAAACGTGCCCAAGCCATCTGAGTCGGTTTCATGAAATCAGTGGGGGCACTGCTTTCAACCCCATTCTAGCTCTCACATCGGCACTATTCTTTCTCTCTTCCAATGACACGCTGGGCCACCAACTGAACCATCAAAATAGCACAATATTAAAGTGCAACAGCTGACATACCGTGACGCAGAGCGCAGCGGCGCCTCAGCAGCAGCAGAACTAGAGAGGCGACAGTGACGAAGACCACCAGACCCACGCTGAGTCCTGCATACATGGCCGCTTGGTCTCTCTCCGCTCCACTGCTCACTGGACAAACAAACACACGCTATTGGTGGATCGCATGAATGGATGCTGAGCTCAAGTTACAGACTGACCAACCAGGGCGCGTGAACTAGATCTCGATTCGAAATGGTTCGTGCTTAATGATTGGTCACTGGGCAGCTTATGGTTTGGATTTTGATCTCAAGATTTGTTCATGCAATATACAATTATGAAAGAATTAATTAATGCAACACAATTCTACGCGTACAAGTATATAAAACACTACAAACAAAACGGCCTGGCGTAGATCACGGCATTATGTCTATGGTATCATGAACACAGATGAAGTAAGGTTTGATGAAAATGCTTAATTTCAACGCAAGCCATCCATGCGCATAAGACGTGTCGAGCCTTGGCGAATTCTATTTGAAAAGTAATATTTAAATCTTAGTCAATTAGTAAGTCTATCAGCTTCTTTAAACTTCTGCTGAACCATTATAGTATCAAATTTACATATAACATTATAGGTTCTTTTACAAAGATTTTATTCTCAGGCTTCATGCTAAAACCAATATAACAAAAGACATTAAAATATTTGTAAAGCGAAAGACAACAATATAACTATAAACTTGGAACCACCGAATAATAGATTTTGTAAGACTTACGCGCAGTTGCATCTTCAAAAGTGTGCCCTAAAACAAACATTACACATTTGTGATGATGTATAAAAAATCATTCATCAATTTTGATGCAAAGAAGCTCACATATCAGTGTTGCAATATGATCATTCAACATTGGAACATTCGCATCACTTTAATGGCCAGCTGAAGCAGCATGTCTTCATGCTAGCGTCGGCTACTAATTTTCAAAATCAGTATATCAATCCATCCAGAGTTATTGGGCTGACTATCCTTCGAGTTATCGGGCTGACGAAAAACTTGAAAAAAATCAAAAAGCTTGTAGTGTGTAACGAACCACGGCATAGTCCGCTCGTGCAGTTGGATGTATTGAGGTCACTTCCGTCGCAGTGCTGTCCGCCATTGGCTGGCGGCGGGCTGTCGCATAGACGACGTCTATGGTGCTTGCAGTCAGTCCCACAGTTTGACCAAGAGGACCACGTGGACCAAGACCCATCAACTGCCACCAGAGGCGCCACATGAATTCATTTAAATTAATAAAGTGCAATTAAGAAGTCGATGTAATATTTCGCAGACAACTGCCTTCAACCACTCGCTGTGCCCCTTTATTTTGCCTTAAATTATTAAGTTAAACCAATTCTAAAACTCCCCTTTGATTTCCATATGATATATTGCTTTCATTTCATTCCAAAAATGCTTATGATACTTGGAAAAGAGATTCACCCTGTTAAACAGTCAAACTAACTGCCATTTTTTCATGTCTTCTGCTAATGTCTACGTTTTCACACTGGCTAATACATCTGCGCCCTGGTGAGGACTACAGGAGAAGATTTTTTACGGACAGATGCCCTTCCTGACGATAGATCTAATATCCTGCTAGATAGCCAAGCAAATATTTACGTTTGGTTCTTTGTAGACAAGAAAATGATGGATAAATACATTGAAGAGAAAACATCTGCCTTTCAGATAATTTTGAAAAACCGGAATATAATAAGGCTTAACAATCACACCCGATGCCTTAGCCCCAGAGCATACCTTCGCAGAGCGCGGTGCAGGGGTTTTTCTGCACGATGTCTCCGCTGCACGGAGCTCCGCCATTGATCGGCGCGGGACTGTTGCACTGTCGCGTGCGACGCTGGAAGGCTCGCGTGCACTGCGCGCCTCCGCAGTCACTCCACTTGCTCCAGGTGGACCACGCGCCGTTAACTGGAAGAGATCCGGTACAAGAGATTCAAAGATAAAAGCGAAAATTGAGTAGCAAATTTCAGAACTCAATCATTTGACAAATAACTTTTTTCAAGCTGTATACATTTTCAGCAGATAAATATTCAGTAGAATCGTAGCAGATTACTGCTTAGACTTTTTTCTAGTCCTACAGCTAGAATTTAGAGGATATTGCATATTTAGGAAGCGTCCAGAACTTTAGTGCTGCGTTTAGAAATAATCAGACAGAGGTACACTTTCTTCTCGGAGTAATTCACATCAACAATTATTCTATTTACAGCATCCAGCTCAGCTATAAGAAAAGCAAAAAAACTGGCTTCAGAATTCAACAGAGCATAAATACGACTATAAATGACAGTTCAATCTCTGAATAGCTTCAAACCAATTCCCGTAGTGCGTATATAACTTCAGGCGTTCCGTCGCCGCGTCGGATCAGGCATTAGCGTGAAGAAATTTGAATTCGCGTGCTATTTGCAGCGTCGAGGAGTTAAATGTTAAGTTTTACACGTCTTGAACAGTCAGGTAGCTGTGAAATTTTTCTATACCAATCCGTGATTTGAACGATCGCCACAATTTCAATTAACTGGTACTCACCGAAGACGGTCAGTGCAGCCGACTCGCTGAGCCTCCGTCCAGCCAGGTTCTGCGCTCCGCACGTGTAGTTAGCCGTGTCGCCGAGACGAGCCTGGTTTATGATCAGACTCCCCTCGTTTGATATGATGTAATTAGGCTCCTTCTGAACGTCCACGGTCTCACCGTTCTTCAGCCAGAACACCTGAAGCACGCTGACAGCCTTGGCAAGAGTTTTGGATTGAGAAAATTACATGGTACAAATAGATGGCCGCCAACGCTCAACCGTACTCACAGAGCGTCCTGCATCCGAAAAAAAGGAAGAAGAAGAAGAAGAAAAAGAAGAAGAAGAAGAAAAAGAAAAAGAAAGAAGAACAACAAGAAGAACAAGAACAAGAACAAGAAAAACATGAAGAAGAACAAGAAGAAGAACAAGAAGAAGAACAAGAAGAAGAACAAGAAGAAGAACAAGAAGAAGAACAAGAACAAGAAGAAGAACA
>JAQIWG010004462.1:0-15974 GCA_034695025.1 Chamaedrilus cognettii | reverse complement strand
CATCTTCAGACGCGTTTTGTCAATTTATTTCCTCCCTGCTGAAATTGTGACACATACAAAACCGCTGCTCTGTTTTAAGTTTTAAAGAAGCGCTGCAGCCGTAACCACCAGTTAGCCACTACTAGGGATATATCACTAGATTTAGGAATATTGAAGTGATTGAGACATCTAATTTTTAACTCAATCCCCAGATGTCTGAGGATATTTTTCAAAGAACGGAGCATTTTATAATGGAAGCTGGGGATATTTTTGTAAACAAAATACAATCTATAGGATATATGTGCAAGATACCCAGAAGCTATAGGGATATTACACTTTGGCCCAACGGTATCACTGACTGGCACGAGAATAATTCCGTGCGTAGTGCCGCTGACCTGTGACACGGGGCGTCAGTTGTGTGATTAACCGCCTTCAGCGACAGTAGCAGTTTATTGCTCGTTTGTGTGCCGTGTGGGCGTCAGTACATTGTGTCACTGTATAGCAGTGATGCTGCGATCCAGGCACCATGGGAGTCCTGTGGTCGGGGAATAATGAAAAGCAGCCGACTTGTTGCGTCATAAATAGCCTGCACAAACGCCTATCTTCTACACTTCAAAGCATGAAGAAATCTGTAACTTGTATGCGGCATGTCATACTTGAAAAGAAAAGCCAACAATGAAGAAAGTTAAGATTCAGCATGTCACAAAGAGTTTTGGGCGTTAAAAAACGATCGTGAAAGATTTTGATTGTGGCGATCAGTTTACATAGAACTCTATTGGTGGTATGGCATTAGGCCTATATGGACAAAATGACATAGAACGCTTGGAGGAATAGACCATAACGACACATTACTCATTGGCTTCTTAAAATCAATTTGGATTCTGCTTCATCTACAACTTTTATAGTGAAAACCGGAGTTTTTAGTGGATGGGAGCGATTTGCAGTTTATAGCTCCCGCTCCTCTCAATTTTCACACACCCAGACACAATCTGGGCATGCACCTCTGATATCCCTATTAAGTTATTTATTCAGCACTTTTATTTCGCAAGCTTCGGCTGTTGAAGTTGGCACTTGTAGCATGACAGCAGTTTGAGTCTTATAGCAGTAAAATTAAATACCGCTAAATTCCGGCAGCTAATTTTTCTCAAATCCAAAATACAGTATACAGTATCCGCCATTAAGAAACAGTTGGTTACCCCCGGTACCGGTACCATGGAATTTTTGGATATCCCCGGTAGGACCGGTGAGCTGGAAGTAATGGGGTAATCAGTCAGTACTCCGCGCTGCCTGACGCAACGTGCAGCAGCGCACAGCAAGAGGTTATTTAGGCTTCCCTCTGTTGCAAGCACATCTTCTACTATAATTCTTTTAAACTGACAGCTCTGGCCAGCGTGGGAATCAGTACTTAGCCATACGGGCGGGTTTAGAACACGTGGCTGGTTGAAAGCATCACACCCATGAGCTCAAAACATCAGTTTAAGATCGATGAATTCCACTAAATCAAATTTTTTCTTTGTGGGTGCGTGATAGATCTGTGTGTATGTCTGTCTAATTGGCTTACTTAGAAATAAGGTTGAAGAGCTTTTAATTTTAGAAACCAAACAAATTTGGGTGAATACATATTCATCTTGATTTGTTTGGTTCAGTTGACTTTGTTTGTAAAGAATGAATGTGACTGATGTCAATTTAGTTTCAAGGTGTCAGTGCAACTAACGGATTTGCATACAAGATCACCATCATCACTAATTTATAAACCATTAACTACAAGTAATTTTTTTTCTTCTTTTTAATCGATTTATGTCAATGGTCTACTTGCAATTTCAAAATATCTTTTGCAGTGTTCCAACGGCAAGAACGCATCTCAAGGCACTCTTGGTTTTGCCAACTTTGACTCTCAAGGAGCACCCATGTCTTTCATATTGGTGAGAATTAAGTCTTGTGCCTCAATATATAACTTTGTTGAAGTCTTATACAAGATTGGCAGATTATCATTATCTTCTTCACGTAATATTTGCTATATTTTCAAAATAATGTCCAATTGCAATAACTATTTATAAGTTTTCAAAAGTATGGCTACGTCAATGAATCACTTCCCATATTTGACTATTGAGTATTTTAACAGTTTTAAAGCTCAAGCCAATTGGAATGCAGATTAAATTTTTGGCCATAGCGCATGGCAAGACTTCTATTTGGGGGTCAAAATATGAAGGTTTAATAATATAATCTTGAACCTTATTGATTTGTTTGTTCATTGTTGCTTTGTATTTTGTTGTTCTAAGTTTGTGTGATCACTGCAACTTGCAGTAATCAATAATACCGATTTGAAATGTCTATGCACACCATATTTGCGTTTTATTTCTAGTGAGGACCAAGTTATCGCAACCTGTCGCAAGTACTCGGGTCATTCCAGAGGATCCTGCATTGTAAAGTACGACGCAGTTGTGAGAATATTTTAATGTAAAATAAAATAATTTATATTGAATCTGAACTTCTGCATGCGTGATGCAATGCATTAATTATTGCATTTATGGCTTCTCTATTACAATATCGTTCCAACAAATTATTGTAAAACATGAAGTTTGGTAGTGACTAAAAACTTATTGTGATGCATAAAGTTCAATAATGACAAAAATGATTTGAATAAATGTGAAGTTATATTAACTCTTTTTGGGATATTTATGACTAAATCTCAATCAGTATATTGACACATTTTTAATTTAAATTATTGGATTATTATAGATTAGCAGAATTATTATATTATACACCGTGTCCCGATGAAAATGACCACACTTTAAACTTGTCATAACTCAGTCAAAAGTTATCAGATTGGTCTGAAATTTTATACATGACTACTGCAACCATGTCTACACCAAGCGTACAAGGAGGATACTTTGAACATCAGCTGTGACTGAATTTATGCACTGCTTGCTTGTAACTTGACAGTAGGCACACAATATGCAGCAAATGTCTGAATTTTTTTTCCCCGTACTTTTTCTAAAATAGCCATAATTTTGTCAAAACTACTCGCATTTGTCTACAAATTTCCAAGTTGGTGTAGATGTGGCTACATTTGTTGTGTATAAAGTTTGAGACCAATCTGATAACTTTTGACCGAGTTATGACAAGTTTAAAGTGTGGTCATTTTCATCGGGACACGGTGTAGATTAGCACGTTACTGCTATGACATTGATCATTGTAAGCCATAAATTACCCACGATGGGTGTGATTAAATTATTTATTTTTAGTCCGTGATTTATGTGAAAAATAGGAGGGGGGTCCCATATTTTCAGAAAAATTGTGCATGCCAACTTAATCAGGAATCTATCGGTCATCGTCATCATCATCATTTACGTTTTACGTCCACTTTTCCGTGTCAACACAGGTTGGACGTTCCCCACGATGAGACACTCTCACAACTCTCATTTCTTTGCCATTCATGCCTCGCTCTTTCATGTCGCTTTCTACCGCCTCCTTCCATGTTTTCTTCCCCCTGCCTCTTCCCTTCCACCTTAATATGTCGACACGCGGATACCCAGTCTTCCTCATTCATGCATTCCACATGTCCAAACCACCTCAGTCTCCCTTTCTTCACCATGTCCATTATACATACGACACCAAACCGTTCTCTCAAATCTTCGCTTCGACACTTGTTCTTCAATGACACTCCACACATCCATCTCACCATCATTCGCTCTGTCCTCTCGAATCTCTGAAGATCCTTCACATTCGCTGGCCATTTAAAATTATTTTTGAGTTTTTGCTCGGAGATAATTGAGTTGTTGTTGTGTAATAGGCTACATAATTACTTGTACCCCCTAATATAATATGTGTCTAATAATAAATTATTGCACTATTGAAGGCCCTGATATATAGTAAAATATGCTCTTCTAGAAAGCCATATGCTCTCTACACAATGCCCGGTCTCAGATTTGAGATGCAGAGTCTCAAATATAAGGTGCCGAGGCCAGGATCCAATGTTTAAGGTGGGGTCTGAGATCCGGCGTCACCCGCCCCACTTTGCCCACTGTTTATGGCTGACTTTTTTTCTCTGCTTACCTCCCACGTGTTCCCATAAGTGGCAGCTAGACGCATGGCGTTTGTTCACAGCTATATGTCGATCATCGAAGACCTGCCGACGTATGGCATTCATTACTACGCTGTTAAGGTCTGTACACTCCACATTCATCAGTTGGCGCAATGCTCTGAGAGAATAAATTGTATTTCTGCAAACACCAGCGTTGAATGCCGTGTTGCCTCCTGCATTAATAAAGCTCTGTTTTCAATTTGCCGCGTATCTGCGGTCAATCTGAGAAACAAGCAACTGTGCCCCGATTGCAGAGTATATTATTTCAAACTGTTGTTAAACAATTAGGTGTACAAGGGCGCATTGGTCTTAGATCGTTTAATAGTTTCAGATCATCTGGGAAGCAGGTGAAAGCGACTTAAAGTAATGCAGAACACTTGTACAGCTGACTTGGGTGGTTAAACTACCTGATATTCAACTACCCACATGAGCGTGCTTGTGTGAAAGCGTCCTAGATTAAATGTCAATTTTGGATCATACTTTTTGGTAAAGCATAACAACTATCACTGGCTGCTTAACCCCTAGTCGAATATTTTAGTTAAAATGCACTTTGCGACTTTGCGACCGCAACTTTGCAACTTTGCAACTGCGACTTTGCGACTTTGCGTAGCAAAGCATCCACTCTAGCCTCCTCCTCGACGCGCAGCGAGCTCGACACGCAGCGAGCCTCGACGAGTCTCTCTGGCATGGCGCTATTTTGAAGCCTTTTTTATCATTTTTCTTCACTATAATGCAGCAAAACCAGCGAGGTAGGCTATTAATCGAAAGTGTTGAACATAATGTAGGATGAAAGATAACGACAAGTTAAGACAGATTTAATGTCCTTGGTTTGTCATTGGTTGAGCAAGATTGAAAATATTACATTTAAGTTTCGACATGTTTTAGATCTCTTTTGATAATAACCAGATTTTTAAGTTGCATAAGATAGCATTGAATTTCTCATGCATTTATCTCTCACGCATCTACCAGAGATGTGCGCATTTAAATGGATTGCCACGTTTCTGGATAACATGCTGCTTTAATACGTATTACTTTGTTGCCTTGTGTAAACTTGTAATTTGAAATTTATTTGTAATGTTTTGTGTGTACTACCCTTGCTTCATTGCAGGATAAGACTGGAATTCCATGGAGCCTGGGAATAAGCTATAGAGGAATTTCACTTTACGATCACAATGATAGAAAAGTTCCAAGAAGGGTAATAATTTCAAAAACGACATTTTAAACTAGATATTAGCTATTTGAACCAGGATGTTTGTGTGAGTCTGCGTGTCCGTTTGTCTGGCAAGATCAATTTCCAGTTTTGATCATCTTGACATGAAATTTTGTGTATGAGTCGGGTCTAAGAGGGTTTTTTTGTTTAATGGGCCCGTACATATAGTGGTGAGCAAAAAGAGTACACCACAAAGAGTACACCACAAAGGGTATACCACAAAGGGTACACCACAAAGGGTACACCACAAAGGGTACACCACAATGGGTACACCACAAAGGGTACACCACAAAGGGTACACCACAATGGGTATACCACAAAGGGTACACCATAAAGAGTACACCACAAAGAGTACACCACAAAGGGTACACCACAAAGAGTACACCACAAAGTGTACACCACAAAGGGTACACCACAACAATATTATTTAACTTATATAATATAATGCTTGCGCACAACAATATGATTTTACTTATTTAATATAATCAGTCATCGCCGGGTACCTCGGCCAGTAGTAAATAATGGTTTTTCAAATTTTACTATCAACGTTTAATACTTATTTGTACTATTTATTTTTGCAGTGTAAGAAATATTTATATTCGATAGCTCTCGTATTATTTTTGTCCGTTATATATTTTTGACAATACAATGCGTTGCGCAGGTTTTTGCCTGGAAGCAGCTTGAGAACTTGTATCATCGAGAGCGCAAGTTTTCTATAGAAGTTCACGATCCAAAACGGTTCGTGTCGTTCTTCTGTTTATCAGAATTATCTTCATTGTTCATATTTCTTGGTTTAGTGTGATTTATCTGATGATGTTATTGAGCTGAATTTTTTTTAACATTTATCCTATAGATCTTTTTTTAAAATCATATATCAATTGTTATATATTTTACTCTGACTGGCAGATCTTCTATAATAATAATATGAGATCTATATATCACCAAAGCTTATAGGAAGGATATATGAAGCGTCTGTAAGAAGCGCGTATATGGTAGGGAGACATGGGCTATGAAGGCCGATCAAGAGGCCGATTCGAGCAAACAGAGATGAGAATGGTGAGATGGATGAGCGGGGTGTCATTGAAAAAGAGGAAGTATAGTTCCGATTTGAGAGCTAGAATGGGGGTTGGAGGCAGTGGGTAAGAAGAAAGGTGGTAAGAAGAAAACGACAGAGATGGCTGGGCATGTTTTGAGAAAGGAACCGGATGATTGGGTGCGGAAATGTAATATATTATGAGGTGGATGAAAAAAGCGTACAGGGAGACCGGAAACGATGAGGAAAGACTTCACAGAGAAGGATATGAAGCAGGGTGATTAAGACGTGAGGATACGACGGATAGGATAAAGTGGAGAGCGGGATTCCATGGCTCCAAATGGCCTACCCATGATTCCCTGCATAAATGGGGAATGCTGCTACAAACGCGCGCGTGTGTGTTTTTTGCAAGTCCTCTATAATGTCACTGTCGCGGTCGTGCTTTGTCAACTGCTTGGGGCGCTTTCACAGTTCAATTTGCAGTACCATAAAACAAGTCATTAATGTAATGTAAAAAAATATGGTTCTGCTAGAAGAGCTCAGTACACCTAGGCATATGAATCACAGAACAGTGCAGTTTTCAGTCTAATCTTGAATGAGTGTAGCATTAGCTGCTTGCTGGCAGGACGTCGCTGACCCAGCCCCGACGTCAGTTTGCGTCGAGCACTCTCAACATGCACGTCTGGTTCGCGAGCAGCGCGCAGCTAACGAAGACCATTTGGTCCATGGCCATCGCTCAACACCAGTTCTTTCTCGACGTCGCGCGATCTAAGGTCTGCATCTCTGTTCACACTGCGTAGCATACGAGTTAGGTGGTAGATATAGGGCTGGTTTCTCCAACACGGATTTAATGGTGGTTCAGGATTTAGCCCATGCAACAAGGTGGGCTAAATCGTGAACCGCCATTAAATCCGTGTTGGAGAAACCAGCTCATAGAGAAGTTCGAATAATTTACTTCAAGTCAGGCAGCTTAGAAAAAAAACTCTAAGTGGGAAACGTCCAGCCTCTGCTAGTACGGAAAGAAGACGTAAAACGTAAATTATGATGGTGATGATGATGGATGCAAACAATCTTCTTTCGCACGGTTGCTATTAAAATAATTGTAGGGATGTCATTCATAATATGATATAACTGATTTAATGTCTTTCAAATGTTAGTTTTGAAGCTACTATTTGGTGCTTGTATTATTAATGAGATCATAATATTTGTATTTTAATTTGCACATTTATGTTGCAAAAAAATTAGACAATGCCAACTTCAGCTTATTACTATCGTAGCTAGTTCAACGCTCGATTAAGTAGCAATATTCCTATTAGTTTAAGGAAATAGTCCAATAGACTCATTTGTTACTTTCTTTTTGTTATTCACAGTTCTTACAGTATTCAAAAATCTTTGTTTGACATCGCCGCAGGCTCCGCCGTTGCGAAGTTTGCGCGACATTGCGGTCGACCTGTCCAACAGCTCGACGTCGCTGTGCAGCACGCAGCAGGCGGACGGGACGGGGCGCTATGGCAGCACACGCAGTCTGCCTGTCACCACGGGGTCTAGCACTCTCGACTGTAAGCCGTTACAGGATTATATAGTCTTTTTTGCAAGCCATTACAAGGGTCAAGTGATTTGAACTGTAAATCATTACAGAATCAAGCGGCTGTAAGCAGTTACAATATTATATCGTCTTCTATGCATGCCATTACTGAATCAAGCAATGTGGACTGTAGCTGATTACAGGATCAAGTACACTAGACTGTAAGCCATTACAGGATTAAGTACTCTAGACTGCAAGTAATCACCAGATCAAGTACACTAGAATGTAAGCCACTGATCAGGCTTGGGTGATTGACTTATTGTCAAGTACTCTTGACAATAAGTCATCCCAGGATCAAGCACTCTGGGCTGTAAGTCATTACTAAGACTAACTACTCATCACCGCAGGCATTTTAACAAGCAGAATCTCTTAGTTGAAAATATAGTAATGCGATGTTTGTAAAAACTCACATAAGGTCATTTATTTATTATGTATGCCGGCAACTATGAAACCATGCGTTACAGGCCCTTCAGCAAGGCTGCTAAACACACAAGTGTCGCTAGCTGCTAACCTCGTGCCGGATGATTATTTATTTGGTTGGCGTCAGGAAGAGCATCCGGCCATAAAAACCCAGCTCCAGCAGTCCTGATCAGGGCGGGCTGATGTGTAAACCTGTCTGAAAACATGGACATTAACAGATTACACGATAGAAATAAGGTTAGTTAGTTAGTTAGCCACATCAATATAAGGGGCAGCCCTTTGCTTGACATCCCATTCTGAATTATAGTTGTACAGAAGCAGCAAATTTTGACGAATAAATGTTATTGGTGGTGGGGTGGTAGTATTAAGCACCGTGTGTAGTAACGAAGACTATTACAGTCCGATGCCGTGTGGCAGGGCTACGCACAGAACCGCTATCCCCCTTTAGTCGCCTTTTACGACTCGGTCGGGGAAGCTCTGGGCTGCAAGCCAATTCTTTGTTCCCCGGTTTGCAGAGGCATATCACAACTCCAAACGTTTTTTGTGGTGGGGGTGAATTTTAAGGACAGTGTGTGAGTAACAGACTATTACCGTCCGGTTTTGTGCAAGAGGGCCGCCACAAACCGCTTCCCCTTATTTAGTGACCTTTTACGACACGCCCGGGGAGCTCTAGGCCGCAAGTCTATTCTTTGCCTTTTGCTACTTGCTATATGTATTTTGGATTGTTTATTTTATTGTGGTGTCAGTGATCACATCGGAGGAGTACACGGCGTCAGTTTGCGTGAGAAACGAGCTGCAGGCTGCGCTCAAGTCTCGCAGGGACGCTCTGGAGCTGAGGCTGCAGGACAAGACCAGGCTGTTGTCAGAGCTCTGCTCACGGCAACTGGTCAGCTCCAGACTTCAGGGGCGCAGGGAGAATTTTCTTTTTAATGGGGCTTATTGAGGCAGGCCTTAACGTCATGTTTTTTTCTGCCCCCAGAGGTGCTTTTTCCTTTCCGTGAAGAACTCGCGAGGGGGAGGTGGGAGGGAGGGGTAGGAACGGAGGTTATTTCAAAAAGTTAGTATGTCAAAATCAATGCATTTTCTTCCCAAGGCCGTTCTTATAAAGGCCGTGCTGATAAATATTGGCATCGGTCTACACAATTTGTTTAATAAAATTGCTCAGGAAAGCTAGATCGCTCAAATGCCAAATATTTTTGAAGTGAATTCATCATATTATTATCGTGTAAAAAAATCTGTAAATAATCTCTTTGGTAAATAAACTTAATCATTGCGCATATTCATTTGCTGATGCACGCTTTGTAGGAACTAGCAGTGAGAGATGATGGTGCAAAGACATATCAGCAAATCAACGATGGCAGACGACCAACTTCTAATTCTATCGTGCAGAAAGTTCCGGACACTAAAATGGTTGAATAATTTTTAAATTTAAATTAAAATTAATTAATGTTGTGCATTCAATGGCGTGTCCTAGGTGAGGTGGGTTATGATGGGGTCTGACCGATGGGGGGCAATCCCCATCGCAATTTTAAGTTATCTGACACAAAATGTTGTCGTCCCCCTATCGTCCGATGCGAAAGCTGAGGCCGTTTATATTTATTTTGTTTACATCAGTGCTGGTATGGACGGGGTTTGGGGGGGGGATAGAACACCCTACATTAATTTTCATCCCTGCCCACCTCGAAAAAGAATGAAAATTACTCTGGGGAGTCGTTTTTTAAGGCTTTTCAACCCTTTTAGACTTTTTGTCATTTTCAAACCCCTCATCTCAGTTTTCAATGCCCCCCATGTTCTTTTCATGGTGACATGGTTACTTTGAGGGGAGAGGATAACATTGATTTTGATCCTTTTAGGAAACTGACCCATCTGGCCCAATTTTTCAGCCCTTCTGGATCTGACGCCGAACTTCTGGACCCCTCCAACTCTTTTTTGTCGATGCTAGCCATGGTTTGCATAATTACTCATCCTTGATTGCATCCGAAAATAGCTTCCTAACGATTGACCGAATTAAGCTTGAACTTTTAATGAATGCTAATTAATTAGTGATTAATAATTAATGCTGATTAATGCTGCATAATAAAAAAAAATTTATTCCCTGCCTCTATTTATGAATATTGTCATCATTTATAAATACTCTTTTTATAAAATGTTATCATTAAAGGAGAATTGCATTGTTTCATGGTTGCTATTTGCGCAATGAAGTAGTTGAACAATAAAGAGTAATTACATCTATTCCTGAACTTGCACTGTTTTGTGCTGTTTTAGACAGACGACTCTTGTGCCGACCTGACATCTGAGCTTCAGCTGTTGGACAGAATTGCGTCGGGGTATTTGAAGCTTTCCAACATTGCCGTCTCCAGTCCGGTCTGTCGGAAACTATGGCAACAGCGCTATCGCAAGGCTTACAGAATGGTACTTGACGTTTGTACGCCGCATTTTTTTTTTTATTTGCTTTCTATGACTCTCTGAAAAATGTGCTGTTTCAGACTACTGTAATTTTATCATTATTTTGCATCAGAGCCCAATTCTTTTCGTGCTTTATACCGTTCAAACAATCCCTTCAGATGATTAAAATAGCGGATACTGTATTCATCATTTACGCACCTAGTGCCCACAAACAATGTAACTGAGATCAAAATCACAAAGGAGTGGAAATTAAATTGTGCAAGAAGATTCTCATAGTTGCACATTGCTGCGATTGAGGTCTTACCCGTCGTATAGCCATATGTAACTAGTTAGGAGAATAAGTAGACCTCACCTGTCTGACAAGATTTAAGCCGTGTTCATGAGCAATACTGCACTGTCATATTGATGGCTGATGGATATCATTTATAGCTGATGGATATCATTTATAGCTGATGGATATCATTTATACCTGATGGATATCATTTATAGCTGATGAATATCATTTATAGCTGATGGATATCATTTATAGCTGATGAATATCATTTATAGCTGATGGATATCATTTGTAGCTGATGGATATCATTTCAGTTGATGCGATCTGAAAGGGCGATAAACGAACATCGAGCGCAGATCGGAAAACCTCCAGTCTACGTCTCAACCCCGGTAGACGGTGAGTTAATTTTTCCCTGCTGTTGTGTCAGTACTTTGAACTCTCTCTAGTCGTCTGCGTGGCGTGGCGTTAAATGTTTTCAGCAATCAATGAGGCAAAATATTTGGATGCTGACAATACAAATTGTCAATAAAATGTTACATAGAATGCTCTTCAGGAACCATTCTGATTGGAACATAGATTAGCAACAAGAAACTAGAGAACTTGCCACAAAGTCATGTTATTATCTATAATTGTATTAGATATTTCTCAGTAGGCCTACAATAAGTTAAACCTACTTGTCATTGGTGCAGACGATGTGTTCATGTCGCGGAGATGTTCGCCTCAGTCGAGGCTCAGATCTTCCTCCACCCACGACAGCACCAGTCAGCACAAACTACGACACACCATCGTGAGAGCATTAGAGCGCTTTGTTATTGAGAGCTTGATGGTAACATTGTCATTCAATCATATTGGTTCATTTGCATTAATTAATATGGAGATTAGCATATAGCGGATGTGCAATGTGATTACAATGTGATGCCAATGGGCAGGTTCATTTAGCTAGCGCTACCTGATAGCGCTAGGCATTCGGTGTAGCGAGCTGTTTTTTAATCTAGCGTTACGAGTAGCGGATGGTAGCGGACGCAGCGGACAGTTTAGGCCTCTACCTTCCGCTACCCCCTTAATACAGCCTGTTATTGCTTCATTGTCCATGTCATTTACAGGTGGACGCAGCTGACCAATAGTAAGCTTTCTAACATTCATTTTTGCTGCGAGTAGCAAATTATTTTCTAACGTAGCGTTTCACTACGTGGCGCACTGTTGGTAGCGCAAGCAAAAAAACATACCCATTTTGAACTATACAAACGCTAACCGTTTTTGCTACATTAGCACTATGTAAATAACTGTTGATATGCTGTTCCTCAAGGACAATTAATTAAATCTGCATTATTGCAACCATATCAATAAGTAAGGCAAGTATTGCAGCTGATATGAATTTACACATAGTGGTTGCAAATTTAGATGTCGGTCTATGGTATCACTCTTTATTTTATTTTTCTTATTTTTCTGCATGTATTCTCGATGTTTGCTTTCTTTCCATTCGTTTGTGATAAATTGAATATCTCTATGATGTATTGACTTTATTTTCCCATTTATTTGATTTTTATATGAAAATATCAACATTTAAATATAGTCGATTGAGCTAAAAGTCCTACAGATTTTATAATTCCATAGGCTGAGCTTTGTACTATAAAATTTTATTAATATATTAAATATCATGGTCCACTTGTAAGAAGTCCAGGAAATCGTTTAAACTATATGTTCAATTAGATTCATTGATGATTCTTATCAAAAATTGCTTTTCAACGGCATATAACTTGTATTAACTCTCAAGCTTTTGAATTATGCATCATTTTCATGATTTTGCCAAAAATGCAATAATCATTTATTGTTGTTGCTAGATGATACCTGAAGGTCAATCATCGGACTATTTCTCATCAACACATTCATCTCAAGCCTTCTACTCAAGTTCACAAGCTTCGCATATCTCCAATCCTCAACTCTTTCATTCTAAATCGCGCTCACTTCCGCACAGTGGAAAAAATGCAGGCGTTTCTTCAAGGTAACTTTTCTGTCTGCCTTTATTCTCTTAATTTGCAATGTTCTTAAAATATTACTTTGTACCATGTTTGATTTTAACTTTTATTTCGGTGATTTTAAGAATGAATATTATTGACGATTCACGTTTTTTTCATACATATGAAATGTAAATGACCAAATGAAAATCAAAATAGTCTCATATTGTATCGTCAATTCGTCATATTACGTTGTATTCTAAGTGAATGAACTTTCTTTCACTATTTTCTTCTCTGTCGGTTTTTTATTTTCTTACGATGGACAGAATCTCTGCAGACTTTGGTAAAAAGATAATTGTTTTGCAGCTCAGATTTTTCCGATCAAGTCGTAAATAGCGGGTAAAGAATGGGGACCGGTTCTTTGAATTCTTTGAATTATAGTAGTATCCGTTGACATGGTTCTCAAATCTCAACTAGAGCACTACCTCAACTAGAGCACTACCTCAACTAGAGCACTACCTCAACTAGAGCACTACCTCAACTAGTGCACTACCTCAACTAGAGCACTTTTTGTTACAGATTTGAGCTCGTTTCATATGTATATTGTGAATAATATTTGAAATATTTGAATTCATCCTCATCCATTCGTTTCTTCTGTTGGCTTGTCTTTAATTTAATGTTCTATGTTACTGTATGTAATGTATAATGTATATGCTTTTAACTTAGGCATTCGATGGATCCCAGCAGTTACTTTCACCCAGTCGTATCCTCCAGAGACTACCTAGATCAATCGGCGGCGCACCTCAATTTTGAACTTCTCGCTCTCCAGCGCGCCAACGACGGGAACCTGTACAACATGAAGACTCATCAAATGATGGTGTACGATAGCACATGCGAACTGAAGGCTGTGGACTCCAGCGACCGTCGGAGTGTCGAGCGGGACAGCGGCTTGCAGACGAGACGCAGCAGATGGGCGTCCAAGCACCCAAGTCTGGAAGAAACTGACGCAGCTTTCAACCATCACAACTTTCTGAGTCTACCTCAACGAAATCTCTCTTGCGGTTGTCTAGAGACGCTAAAGAACGGCGTTCCGGTCAATGACAAGACGTGCTCAGTGGATCACAATTGCTCGCAACGGACACACAATGAAAACGCGGATTATTTGAACGGCAACGGGGCTTATGCCTGCTGTTCGGAAGTTCCAGGCTGTCGTGTGTTCGCGAGTGTGCCTCCACAGCGGACTTCGCATTTAGATGGAAGAGGATTTGCAAGCATACCTGAACACGAAATTGAAGCGTCGTACTTTCCATCACGTTCCAACGTTGCCACGACGGTGACGAGGGGATGTAATTTCGTCGAAGTCTCAAAACCCTTTCAGATGTCCGACGTTCAGAAGTACGGGGCTCGGCTGCGCCGCCGGTGTCATTTCCCCGATGCCTTACCAAGCGATGACGCTTCAGCGGGTCACGGGGGGAAAGCGTTGTCGAAGGAGTGTGAGGGTAGAGAGGAGCATTCGTTGCGAGGGCGGAAGGGCGCAGGGGATGGGGGGGAGTCGGGCAGGCGCAGTCGGTCTGTGGGCGCCACACAGAGGCGTGTCGGGCAAGACTCTGCAAGGACGTGTAACGGCAGCGCTGTGCCTAGCACTAAGAGCAGTGTCGGCGCACGGTTTCTGCGATGGAAGAAATAGGCGTTTATTTAACGCACTAAACCTTATACTGTAAAACATTAAATTTTTGCTTCATGTTATCTTGGCGATTCTGCCTCTTACTGCTGATTGCTAGACCTCGATTTGAGTGCGAATTAAGTGCGATTTAGTTTCGTAGTCTGAATCAACCAATGGGACTTCATGAGAGTAATATATTGACTCTCTCATTGGTTAATTCGGACCACTAATTCTGACCAAAGTTAATTTGCACTCAAATTAAGGTCGAGCAATCAGCCGTTGAAATTTTGCTGCACTTAATTATTTTTTTTTGCTCTGCAGATTTTATATATGTCTGTCACTTTTTTTGCTGCATGTAATTTTCGCGAATTTGACTGATTTGCGAAATTCGCCAAAATTGCATGTACGCGAAAATTTTGGGTTTTACAGTATTTAAACACAAATAGTAAATTCTGTTGTAGATTCTTAGAATAACCGTAATTCACAAACTAAATCTTATATTGTAAACACAAGACTGTAAATTGTTTTGTTGGCGAAGCGTTGTGGCCGAGTCGTCTAAGTCGCGGACTTCGGATGCGAGTGTGGCAGAGAGTCGGCTTGATTCCCGGTCGCGGCAAAAGATTTTGAGTCACTTCGTGCACCCTTGGCAAAGGCGCTTAATTTCGTCAGCCCTACAAATAATCATCCAATAGGGTGGAGTGCAGTAGAAAAGTTGAAGTTGAAAAGTTGAAGTAAAATGAAAAGTAAAAGATTCTGTTATAGATTCTTAGGGTATTAGGACAGCCTTGATTGACCTTAATTCAATTTGTAACAGTATCCTAGGTTTGTCTGTGAATTATTCCTTGTAGCAAAACATCAAATGTAAATGCGTAAATTATGATTAGAACGGATAAAGGTCATGTTATTATTGGTTACGTTTATCTTTCAAATTCGAAACGGATTAAGCCTGTTGCTACTCTTATGAATAGGCCTACAGTGAATATATATCTGGTATGATATTACAAGTAGGCCTCAGCGCTGTCATTTTGAATTTTTTGTGATGATTTGTAAATTCGTAAGAAATGAATTATGCGGCAAAGTCTTTATTTTTTCTATGTTTCGTCTAGGTCTTATCTGCATGAGACCCTTTGCAATTAAAATAAGAACTACCCGTGCATCAAGTCGTAGTGATATTATGTATATATTATATTAATAAATAAGATAATTTGTTTATTTGATAATTTGAAATTCAAAATTACTATTATAAGCCGTAATAAAAATACGTTAAAATACGTTAAAATACGTTAAGATACGTTAAGATACGTTAAGATACGTTAAGATACGTTAAGATACGTTAAGATACGTTAAGATACGTTAAGATACGTT
>JAQIWG010004461.1:0-15974 GCA_034695025.1 Chamaedrilus cognettii | reverse complement strand
AGAGGACCGGGAAGGCCACGTATCGGAATGATAGACGACCTGCTTGAGAAGGAATCGTATGCGGATATGAAGAGAAGAGCTGAAGATCGGATAAAGTGGAAAGTTTGGACACCAAAGACCTGCCATGTGACAAAGCATTGAAGCTCTCGTGTGCTGAGAGCTCACGTGTTTTTCAAACACATCATGTTTTTTCACTGTTGTCCTTTTGCGTCAGTAGTATATATTGCCATCACTGCCCTGACTAGCCACACGTCAACTCTCAACTTTCTCAGCGCCAACCTTACAACCTCCCGTGGCACTCAATCAAGCGCCTTCTCCAGATCCACAAACGCATAATATAACATCACTGATTTAGCTTTATGCTTCTTCTATCTGCGGACCACCAGATAGAATTAAGGAAAGTGAGGTTGCAGAAGCAAAAGCTATTAAGGCATCTAAATCAGGGAAGGCTGGTAGCCTTCAGAAGTGGTGGTAGAAATGCTTAAGGCAGCGGGAAAACAGGGTGTAAAGTGGATGACAGAAATTTGCAATGAAGTCATAAGAAATGGCAATATCCCGGAGGAGTGGAAATTCAGCTCTCTAGTCCCAATCGATAAAGGAAAGGGTGAGGCGATGAAGTGTGGTGGTTATAGAGCAATCAGACTGCTGGAACATGGTGTGAAGATACTAGAGCGAGTGCTTGAGGAAAGATAAAGAAAACAAATCACTATTGATGATATGCAGTTTGGATTTATGCCTGAAAAGGGAACAGTTGATGGGATTTTCATAGTGAGGTCCCTCGACCATATCTGTAGCAACATTGCCGTCTCACTCATTTTCCTCATTCAAAGTTTTCCATGTATTTCTTCCATCTCTCCTTCACCTTGCTTGCATCGACTAACATCTCACCTGCTTCGCTCTTTAAACATTTGATACCATCACGTCGTGTGCCTCCGTTGCATCTGCTTTGCGATTTTGAATGCATCTCGTCGGCCTTCTGCCGTGTCAAGCTTACTCGCAAACTCCCGTTCTTTCTGTATCCTTTGCTATTGCCACAGCTGTTTTTGCTTTCCTCCTTGCGAGCTTATACTCTTTCTCATTAGTCTTCACATCTATTCTTCGTTCTTTCTTGACTTTCTCCAAGCCTCGTAGCATACCTTCTTCTCATCTACTTTCTTTTGCACTTCATTATTCCACTTCCAGGCCTCTGAATGCCTTGGTGGTCCTTTGGTCCTTCCACATGTCCCTTCAGCCGCTCTTAACATCTCGTCGCGCGCCTCGACCCAGACCTCATCTGCACTCCGGCCTTGTCCCACACACCCGATGTTAAACGCCTGTTGAAACTTTTCTTTTACTGCCTCATCCTTTAATTTCCAAATCTTTAACTTTTTGAGACAACTCCCTGCACCCCGCTTTCTTGCTTTAGATCAATATCACAGACTAAGAGATATTGTGAAATACATTTCTCCCCTGCGATTATTTTGACGCTTTTTATGCACTTTTTGTGGTTTCTCCCAATCATGATATAGTCAATTGTAGACTGTTTTCCCCCAGATTCGTATGTAGTGAGTTGTTCCTCATTCTTTTCAAACCATGTGTTATACACCACCATCTCTGTCGAGTCCCCAAACTCAAGTTTAATATCTCCTTCATTGCTTCTGGCACCAAATCCAAAGCCCCCGTGCACGCCCTCATATCCGTCAGCATCCTTCCCCACATGCCCATTCAAATCAATCCCCTATCCACACTATCTCCCCTTGCAGTATCGCCACCACCACCTCCCTCAAGCGCTCCCAGAAGTCCTGCTTCAAGGAAGGTTTCATGCAAAGATAATAGACATACTTTAGGAGGAATAGCATCACAGAGTAAGAAAAGTTTAACGTGGATATTTGTGGAGCAAAGTTAAGAGATGATCAAAACGCAAGGAAACAGTAACGTTCGTGAGTTGAAAATATGCCCTCTTAACGTAGCGTTGTCCTTCCTGTCGGCTATTCTGTTAATATCCATGTTTTCACGCTGGTTATACGTATTGTGAGTGCCCTAGTACGGACCGCACAAGTTGAGTTTCTGCGGCCGTATGTCCTTCCTGAAGCCAATCACTTTTTTATATCTCGAACAGGGTTATCAGCTAGCTTTTATATGTATTTAACAGCCTTACCGAAGGGCATGTGACGCATGATATCATAGCAAGCGAAGCCGGGACTTAACCCAGGTCTGTGAGACTCACGTCAGACACCTAAACCGCTACACTACAGCGCCTCGCTTCCACAGTAGATGTCTAAATAAGCCTTGTTTTCTCTCAGATTCACATCTCTCTCACCACTCTCGATCCAACAACCATGTTCCCCCTCTGCCGCCGCGGCCCCGCGTCCCCCTTCACCCTTCCCGGTCTCCTCTTCCTCCTCCTGCTTGCCGGCAGCCTCGCCCCTTCGCGGGCCTTCCGCCGGGGCTCCCTGCCCGCCCCCTCCAAGGCCGAGCGGCTGGACATGATGCTGCGCGAGCGGCAGGGGACGCCCGTCCACAACCCTGGAGAGATGAGGGGACGCCGCCTGACGCTCACCAAGCCGCAAAGCCTCGGGGACTACATCAACCTACACCGCAACGATATCCTGAGGAGGAGGCGCAGGGGGGCCGCCGCGACAATCGGCGGCGCACAGTAGTAGGTACGTTGTTCCTCAACTTCAACTTTGCTACTGCACTCCACCCTGATGGGTGACTTTTTGAAGGGCTGACGAATTTGAACCACCTTTGGCATGGATGTACGAAGTAGCTCAAAATCTGAAAACGAAAGAAAATGGTGAAAACTATACCCATGGTCGGCCAAGTCTACTGCCGGTGCTTCACTTTCATACTCTGGCTTGACTCCAATAGGGGAGTTGCGTGCTGCCTTTTCAGATTTGTAATCCCTGTGACTTTGACGTGTGCGCAAAAGCTGGTCACTGCTTCCGAAAAGAAAATGGTGAAAACTATACACTTTGTCGTGTTGTAATTGGCATGGGTTTTGGTCGGATGATAAGGCCTAGCCTACATCCTCTCAAAGCAAAAGCATGCATGCAGGTACTCCTATTCGCGGTAGAGTCTACTTTTGTAACTATACTCTTTCTTACATTCGTGCTGCGTGAGTGTTCACGTCGTGTGTGTAAGATCCCTTCCATTCCTGTTTAACGGTGGACCGATTGGTCAAATCCTGTTCCTACACTTATGAAATTTGTGGGCAATTGACTTTGATTATTTTCTTACATGCATACATGTATATACTGTGTATATCTGCAGGTAGCTCTACATGCACGTATACTGCTTAGGTTGCTCAGCCCCGGTGTGTAAAAACGAATTGCATGCTCTGTTGCAGATATGGAAGACATCTCGAGACAAGTGTACAAGTTCCGCATCCTCACCCTCAGTGCCACATCCATCACAGCTAGGACCTAGCTCGCCTGCACATGTCATTACCTCGCGTGTGCATGGCATTACCTCGCCTGCATACGTCATTATGTCATAGGATATTAACCTTTCAAGGGACGCTAGGAGCCTGCATGCAGTTGTGCCTCTCCACAAATCCCCAAGCTATATGTCTCTCATATTACTTCAATGAATTTGCTCCATAATTTGCACGATCGTTTTTCAAAAACAGAGAAAGTTTTAATAAACTTTGTTGTTTTTCGTCCTAGTTTAGCATATGGGGACAGACATAGCAGTATTTCATTAGCTACATCGTTGAATGCATAATAGGCCTATGGCCTGTGTTATGTCAATTTATTCATAAAAAGAGAGCCAGAGAGGGGTAGCAGTGGTGCTGGATAGGGAGACAGAAAGTAAAGTTTCACAAGTTGTTCAAATCGGTGACAGAATATTACTAATGAAGATAGAGGCTTAACCGGTAGATATTGTTATAATACAGGTGTACAACTGTACATGTCAACGTCCGCACATGAACATGGAAAGATCGAACAAATGTATGAAGGATTAAAAGAGCTAATCGGAAAAGAGAAGGCAAACGACTATTTGGTGGTAGTGGGATATATATATATATATATATATATATATATATATAAAGTCTGGGCCAGGGCTGGGAATTTTTTGGCTTTTTTATGACGAGAGAAACTTCGGTGCAGGTGAAAGGAATGAAAGGGGACGGGGACAGTGAACGAGTGGCGCTGGAGAACTTGCGGGCTATTTTTCTGGAGTGAGAGAATGGATCGAGGTTAGTTCTTGGTTGAGGGCACGGGCTATGTCTCTGTCTTTGTGGTAGGTTTTGTTGTTCAGGATGGTGATGGAGGAGTTCGGGTTGGGTGATTTGGGTTGGTTAAAGTCTTTGATGGTATTCCAGAGTTTGTGTTGGTCTGTTTTGTAGTGGAAGGTAGATAGATGCGAGAGCCATTTTGCACATTTGCTTTGGTCGATGGATTGGTTGATTTGGAGGTTGAGGTTGGGAATGAGAGGGTCGGCAGGGTTGGAGGTGCGCAGGGTGTCACGTTGAGCAATTAGGTTCAGGTGCGGGGAGTGCTTTCTGAGAGGACAATAGGAGTGGAGTCAAGGGGGTTTATAAGCGAGTGTAGAATGGATTCTAGTTGGTCAGTGAAAGCGGACCAGTTGCTTTGCGGAAGTTTGTGTAGGTGCGTCTGAATGAAGGAGGCTCGACTGACTTGGAGTTGGATAGGGGATGGCAAATGAGGATGGGGAGGTGATCAAAGTTTTTGGTGGCTTTTTGTTGTTGTTTTATTGCATTCGTTAGGTAACGCCACCTGCGTTTTGCAATGCTGTGTGTGCTATCTTAGCGATAGAAGCATCAGACGACTCGTGAGATGGCTCCAAACAAAGACTGCAGACTTCGTATGGCTCGTCACTCCAGTCTCCGGTGCTAGATAAGATTCCGAACAGCCTAAATAGGCCTATTATAACGCAGCAAAAAAACCTAGGGTTGGGGGAGGGGGTGGTCATAGTCTGTATCAGACGATTTACAATGAAGATCTTCAAACTTTAGCCTCTCCTAACCTAATCGCCTAATCATAACCTAATCCTAACCTAACCTTAAACTAATTCGATCCAAGCGCGGTTTGCAACGGACGAGTCTCGAGGTGGGCGTGGCTTGTATCAAGCTCAACCGAGCAGATTCTATATTCGCCACTCGCTCTCCACTTCATCCTATCCGTCGCATCATCGTCTTAATCCGTTGGCTTTCATTATCCTTCTCTGTCAAGTCTCTTGTTTCCGATCTCCCTCTACGTCATTCCCCGTCTAGGCCTACCTGGTAATCCACAGCCTACATTTTGAGCCTATTTCACCCTTTTGTTTTATCTCATAGGCCCTATTCGTATTTCGTATACATTATAACCGATAATGTGCATTTATATATACCCACTATCTATAGCTATATAAATCTTGAATGTGTATAGGATATGTGCAGCTAGGCCTATAAGTAAATAAAAATGCAGTTACAGACCTTGATGTGAGCCGCTATAACTAGGTAACTGTGTACTTAGGCCTAGAACCAGTCTTAAGTTTACTAGGCGTAGTACTAGTACGCCTAAAATAGGCTTTTTGTAGCCTACATTGTGTAGGCTACGCATAATCTGAAACGGACAGGCGTAGCATTACGCGTGAAAATCGACTATAGTGGCGTGTTGTACGCCTACGCGGTTTTTAAAGGCTGAGCGGTTGGGCTACACCTGTTTTAGACGGAACAGGCGTGACGCTAAGCGCGTTTCATTAGAGCTAGACTCAACTCTGGTTACAACAGTTCGATAAAAACTGAAAAAGTACTCTTAAGAATGGACCAGCATTGGGCAAGTTAGGAATGGCTCGAAAATGGACACGCACTGTTAAGAATGCCCTGAAAAGCATGCGACCCCCCCCCTCCCACCCCATCCCGCACGCGAGTTCTTCACGCAAAGGAAAAAGCTCCCCCGGGTGCTGGGACACCGCTTACGCAGTTATAAATCCACAAATGTCAAAAAGCGTCATATTGTAAAAAAAATGCTGTAAGGCACAGAGCAGACGACATCAGGAGTGGTTCCATATTATAAGTGAGCGGGGATGCATCCCCCGCCCCCGGACCCCCCCACTAGCATGAAAAGTATTTTTCCCATATTAAAAGTTTCAAAGATAAGGAAAATAGGAAAAAATGAAACCAAAACAAAAAGTGACTCATCCCGTCTCACCGGACCTTTACCGCAAGAATAGCATTTTTGGTTGCCAACATTTTTTGTCAGTAAACTCCCCCCCCCTCCCCCCGGGTCGAAAGTTCTGTCCGGGAGGGAAAAGTCCTTCTTATCCCCCCCCCCCCACCAACAATTCCTGGAACCGCCCCTAGGCTACATGCATCGGATCTGCAGCTGACCGCATTCACTGTGAAGACTGTCAACAAATTGTTGCCGATGGCCTAATCATTGTTTAACTACGGATTCTCAGCTGGCAAATTTTTTCAACACCAAATTTATTTTCATAAAAACACAACGCCTACTGAAATGGGTGCATGCAGTTAAGAGTTTGACTATCGAACAACAAACAACATGAGCCTTAGAAATGAACGAATGCTCAATGCATTTAATTTTAATAGCTTTTCCAAAAGACTATCATAGCCTATATAGTATATCATATTGCCTTTACACTAAGCTGATATTGAATGATGCAGCTGATAGAGATTCAGACGAATAGAAACTTTGATGTACGCAACAACAAAAGAAGAATACAAGCAGTAGGTCCCTATTATACGACTAGGCACGCTGGAATTCAATCATATATAAACAAATCTGTCAAGAGTCCCATAAAAAAAATCATTGTTCCTTTCTTTGAAAATAGCTCAGCTTAGCTGAGCCCACTATATTCTTTAATATTTCCAAATCATAAATACAGACCGATTGACTCAACAGGATGTTGGCTAAAGTGTTTCAATCATTCAAGGCTATAATAGTACTCATAGCGTGTATCGGCACTCTATCAAAGTAAGACTGCATATGCAGTCAAAACATACACAGAGCCTTCCTATTTCAAAGTGAGTAGTTTTTACAACGAATCCCAGTAAGATAATAAGATATGTTAATAAAAAAACTTGAGATTCTATCCTAGCAGGTAAGCCTACGATTCAACAGGAGCAAAATTCTTCAGTGCAAACAAAATTCCGTTAAAAAATTCAATTAGATGATTGGAGTATTTTGGGGTAAGCTGTGACTGTTGAATATAACATGGTATTGTAACTCAGGCCTCAGGCACAGCGTTGAAGGATAGGGATGAAAGCCTATCATCTTGAAAATCAGGTCGGCCAACACAAAGGAAGTCAGAGATACCAATAAGGCTGGTATGGCTGGCGTGGCTGGCATTTATGCTTTAACGACCCCGATAGGGCATGCCATGATATAGGGTACCAACTATATGCCTAGTCGAAAGTGAAGTGAGAGGTGCAATAGTTGAAACAATAGTTGAGTACTGAGTAGTTAATGACCAGTGTTACCATTGGACCAAAATGGAATATCCCGAGATGCTGAGTATCTCGACCAAAAACCTCCCAAGATTTTTTTTTAACCCTGGCATCCATTATAAAATTCGGCATTTTATTTTTTTAAATCCCAAGATATCTCGGGGTGGCATTAAAATAGGATCCGTCAATCACAGAAATATCTCTAAAGCTAGTGATATCCCAAGCAATGGCATCCATGACTGACTGATGAACATATCTGATCATTAGTAACTGATCAAATTATACCAAGCTTAGTCTGAGTAGCCTAGACTTACAGGGTTGACATTTAATGTCAATTTGATTGTCAATTTTATACAGGATATACTGTTGAGCAATTAGCTAGCTTTTGCAACACTAAATTTGCAAATTTGTTACCATTTAGTCCAAGTCATTTGATAAGAACATTGTTTGGCATTTCATCTGCCGAGGTTAGCACTGTTTGGTAGCCGGGCACAATTATAATTTTGCTTTTTTCTAATCTCTTTAATATTGCACTTTAAGTCTGAAATGTCGAGGATTCTGAACACTGTGCGATATTGTTATACACCGTATGTTTTCTACTGCCTTTGTGGCGAATAAAGTTCTATATTTAATATTTAAAACTTTCAAAGTAATGAACACTAAAGGGTTCCCGGACCCCACGGGTCTATGGCCACGTGTCTATGGCAATTTAAGCTCGTGGAGATCAATTAATCTCATTCTCTTAATCTCTTCTAAAATATGTGCTCGAAAACTAACATTTTCTGAGCACCTAATGGCTATAGGGCAGCAGTTTTAAAGTTTGATTTCACTTGTAACATGTCACCTTCTAATTTAAATGCGTTCAGCAAAATGTCAATTAAATCATCTTTGTTCACAAATCTTAATATGTTCGGTACTGGCAATTTTATTTAGGATGGAGACCCGAGGGGGGAGCATATGCACAGTGCAAACCCTTTAAATTTGCACACTGCTCGGTGAAATGAATGCATTACAACAGCCATAGCTGGAGAGGTGATGTGTTGTTTATCGTTTTGTTTTGGGACGCTCTCTACCCCCCAAGGGAGAGTGATAGCCTCCTGGGAGAGGTGACATTAACACTACAGAGAGTTTAAAGGAGGGGAGAATAAGGGAGCGAAGCACATGCATATTCATATCATTCCATTCATTGTGAGCCACACAACGGACTGAAGCCATGCGAGATACAAAGCGAGCGGTGAGGAGAAGGGAAGGCTAGGACAGACACTAATCTTGTTCACAGCCAGGCCTCTGCTGCTAGCACAGCAGGTGTCCATAATAACCCCCCCCCCCCCATAATAGGCCCCCCCACAATGAAAGACTTCTGGCAACGAAACGAAGGCCTTCAGAACCTCAGCAAATTGCTGCAGAAATGGGAGGAAATTTTGGTTAAACAAAGATGTATACAATCAAGGGCTAGGGCTAATATATGAAGGCTGGAGGAATGAAGGAAAATTAGGTTGGACATGATGAAAATATGGCTCTGGTTGGGGCTAATACTACTACTGTATATTTAGGGCTAATACCGTTAAACATTAAATTTTTGATACATGCTATTTTCGCGGTTTGACCTCTTACAGAAATTAGAAATTTAGGTGCGCTTGATTTTCGCGTTTTTGACGACAGCCCATTATGGTGTATGCAGCACAATTTTTGTGCATGCAATTTTCATGCGTTTTACCGATTCGTGAAATTCGCCTAAATACCATGCACAGCTATAACTTCCTGTTTTATGATACAACTATCGTTGAGAATGATATAACTACGCTTAGTATAACTTAATATATAACTATCTTTATGGCGAACGTAGTCGTAAGCTTAGAATTCAAGCTAAATTAATTTTTTGTTTTTTCTTGCAAATATTCCTCCAGTATATTGCTGAGGTTTGGAACGGCAGGCGAGAGGGTCATTGCCGGAGCAGATTGAACTGAGGCGAGCCGAGCCATTCTTTTGTTCCTCCTTTTCCTTCCTTCATTCATTCACAGCACAATATATTCCCGCCTGACAGCTGATCTGCGCTTAGCGACGAGTTTCAGCCAGGATTAGGAACGCGGGGACAGTATTGCTGAAGCTGCAACAACAACAATAACAAAATGAGCTAAAGCCCAATTTAATTGAATAAATTTTCAGTAACAGACAATAAAAACACATACGGCGTTCATTCATTGTTCAATCTGACGATAGCATTATAAAGATAGCTTTATTTCACAGAAAAAATATGCATTATTCTGCTCCATCTCATTATTCTGCTCCGTATCATACGAATAAAACCCATATATTCTTGTTCTACTTGCATTACTGTGGCAGGCTTTCTGCATCAATTTAGTTTAGTTTTGAGCACATCTGCTCATGGATCTATGTATGACGTTGTTTCTGTACTCCCCTTGAGGGCGAATAAAATATATTTATATCTTGCACTAAGCGTCAGGGAAACCGACAAAAAACAGAGTGCCACAGACTTACATGAAGCACTAGTCACTCGCACAGACACAACACGTTTTGTCATAATGTTATACAGATGTTTTGTGAAAATAATGTAGATTGATATCGTTGTAAAAATCATAATCGATACAGCATAGAATGTGTATACTTTTGTCAAAATCAAATATTTGCATTTAAAACCTATTTATTGCAAAATTCCACATATTTGTGGAGATAAAAGCAGCACAATATTTAAAATAACAGTTTCCACTGCGTGATACACGGGGTGGATTTCTCTGGAGAGAAAAGTGAGGCCAGAATTTCAATCTTACCCAATGAAATCCTGGCCCCCCTCTGGCCAATGCATAAGGAGGTTCAATAAATGACAAGGCTTGAAATAAATGGTAGAAGGTCTGACACTTTTTGACCCTTTCCGACCCTCCCTGAAGACTTCTGCGGAAGATGCATCAACCCCCATCATTTTGGAACACATCCAACTCTCAAGTCTTGTCACACAGCAGACAGTAACCACCAGTTTGAAGTTTTTTCAACTACTCACACACACTCCACATTCCCCGCTTACGCAGGGGTAGGTCATCTACAGCCATGGACACCCGCCCTCCACTTTACACTATCCATTGCATCCTCATGTCATAATCCCTAAGCTTTCATATCCGTCTCTGTCAATCCTTTCCACGTCGCTTCCGGTCTCCCGCTACGTCTTTTTCCATCTACCTTATAATTCACATATTTTCGCAGGTTTTCTCACCCACTGTTGAAAGTTGATCTGATTGTGTCTCTATATTATATACATCCATTATAAACAAGAACATTTTTGTGGGTTTTTCACATTGCGTTTCAAGGTTGTCGAGTTTTGTTTTCAACAACGTCGCCAGCGGTTGCTGCCACAATTACATACTGTAATCGTAATACAGAAAACACAAGGTAGTGCTGCTAAAGGTTTCAGTTAATTATTATACGTTGTGCTAAACCCCTGACTGAAGCCAAAGATGAAAATAAATAACAATAGCAAAAACAATCATTAATCAACCGCTCCAAAAACACTCATAACCGTAATAATAAAAAAAACAACAAATACTACTATGACACAGCGATACAAGAAACACAAATACAGTAATGAATGAATCATCAACTCAACTAATTTCAGAAACAACGCTATTAAAGATAGCATAATGTCAAATTTCTCCCCCCCCCCCCCACCTGCACGCTGCTGTGACGTTGCGCCACTGCTCACTCGACCTTGTTGCTTCAGAGGACCGCGAGGGGGCTGTGTGGGCTCCCTGGTCCCATTGCCGCGAGAGGGCTGCGGGAGCCTTGTGCTCCCCATACTGTGGGGGGGCTGTTCTGCAGAAATCCTTCCCCTTTCCTTGCTGTCTCCCGTTTGGCACAACTTCTGCTGAGGCAAACTTCCTATTGTCGTTTCATCAGTCGGGCTCGGAGATATCTTCACGGAGCTTAAACTATCCTGAGTCGGGGAATGGAGACAAACGCGCCCATTACTCAAAACACCGCACATCTTTTCACCAATATCCAGCAAATGAGCAAAGGCCGGTTTAGCCACGTTTTGGTTGTTCAAAATTGTACAGGCTTGTTCATTCGGTGACTTCTGTCCTTGGCAGTATTTTTGATGAACACACGCGTCCACAGCCGCAGCAGGCCTGTTGGAGTCAGGCAAGTTTGACACAAGACTGCTGCTTGTTCTCGGTCGCTCGATAGAAACCGAGCAGCTCGTCAGCTTTGGAGGAGTCCATCGAGAACTGCCGCTGGGTTTTGGAACATCGGAAATCTCCTTATGTGTAACGGAAGGATTGCCATCACCAGTGAACTCGGTGAAAGTGTTGCAATTAGTAAACAGCGGCTGGGTAGTATTCAGATAGGCAGCGGATGTCGTGGTGCACAGTTTGGTGTCAGACGCGAGTCGAAATCTAAAGTTAGAATCGTCGTTCACAGATACTCCTGAGCTTTCACTGGTAAGAGAAGCACTGTCAAGAAACGATTGAGAATCAACTGCCAGAGTTTTGTTCTGAATCATGTTTTGAGAAACTGTAACTAAGTCATTTGAATAGCACACATCCACTGGCAGTACCGCATGAGAAGCTTTGACTTCTGCAATAGATCCGACGTTTACTACATAGTCCGTTCGATGACAAGAATCCGTGGTTGCTGCATGAAAACCATTTGTCAACGAATCAGAATTATTGGAAGGAGCAAAACTCTCTGTTTCACAGGTCGCCTGATGCTTACTTCGAGAATTAGCAAGCTGTTCCACCGAGACAAATGGAAGACGAACGGATAGCTGCTGATCATTGCACGTGGAAAACATTGGTGTCTTTTTGATGTTTGCATTTTGTGAATCTGCAGCTTGGTCGCAGAACGCAGTTGAAGAAATACCTAGCACTGGGGCTTGAAGAGATGAATCCATCAGCAGAGGCCTGCTCTCTCCGTTCGCCAGGCCATTTGAAATCGTCATATCCGAGTAATTATTTCCTCGTAACGAAGGCGAGTTTGAAGGAGATTGTGAAACGTTTGAACACATCATCGGCGCCCAATGCGACGAGGGCGTCTCAAACGCTGCAAATCCATGACCTAAGCTCAAATTTGACACTACGGGAAAATTAGCTATCGAATTTGAATCGTTCCTGGTGATATTCGAGCTGGTAACATCCGCATCGGAAATATCCGAGTAGGCGGGACTGGCTGGGTCGATGGGCGAATCACGATTGGCTTGCTTTGGTGGCACGTCGGGGGAGGAATGGGTGAAAGCAACTGGAAAGTTGTGCGAGTTGGGAACGGATGGAATGGGCCGCCAGCGAGCAGGATTGACTTGAGCAGCAGAGGCTTCAACGCACGAATTAGTTGTCTGTAGTGTTCGCAAGGACGATAAAGTAATGGAAGGATTCAATGAACTACACCACTGATTTACATGCACACCGCTAGGGATAGAGGTTACGCACGGTTCTTCCGTTCCAAAATTAGAGTAGCTATGAGGCATCGATGAAAGACCATTAGACATCAATAGTGTTGGAACTGATTTACTCGCTGCAGGACTAGCAGCTGTTCGTGGGGCTTCATCAACGAATTTTGCGTTGGATGCAATGATTCGTCGAGTGACATCCGTTTGCATCAATGTCTGAGGATCGAACTCCGGCGGTAAAACTTCATCGCAATACAAGCGTGGTCCATCCGGAGAAGCTGACGAATGGTTTTCAACAACGTGCCAATCACTGTCCAACTCTCGAATAGAGTTTTGCTCACCAGAATCAGCCGGAAACAAATTCAGAGAGCAAGGAGTCTCATCCATGACCGAGCAGCTTTGTATACGCTGCAGTTGGCAGCCAACGCCACGCGACTCGGCATCCGATGAAAGAGACGTCATTGCCGCAGACTCTGAATTTACTCCAAGAGAAGAGTGAATAACAGACTTATTGGGATGAAGCTTCATCGCCGATCGACACAGATCCAGTGGAATTTTGCAGAATATCGATTCAGAGTCTGCATCCTGCTCCATAGTACCGAGCAATCCGCTGGCCTCAGATTTCGCTTCATAAGCTGAACCGAAAAGCAGCGGACGTCGACTTTCTAGAACATTCCTTCCACGCCTGCCAAATACTTCCGTAGCATCTGCATCCTCTGCATCCAGGGATCTAGAACGCAGTGGTTCAGAATTCGAAGCTGTCGATTTCACACGCAAAACATTTGAGCTCGATTTTTTCAAGATTTCCGCATTGGTGCCTGGCGAAGCGTCCAAATTCCAAAGCGCTTCCTCACGCAACCCATCGCCCGAGCCTTCACGCCCCCAGTCCCCGGCGTTTTTCCGTGCGCGCGACACCACACCTACACGCGCACAATGCGCACGTCGTTCGTGCAGCTCCAGCGCGTCACTTCCGCGGTACTTCTTCCAACACCCGGGGGCACCACATACCAGTAGGGCCGCCTCCTCGGGGGGCCGCGACGGTTCAGGGGGTGCGGCGGGGGCCGCAGGCGGGGAGGGGTCGGCGCCCCCGCGCCTGGCCCGCCCCCGGCGCGCCGCGGCGGCAGAGGCCATGGCGCGCAGCTGGAGCTGGTGCATGGAGAGGCAGTCAAAGCGCGGGGCCGGCGTGGCGCGACACTTGCGCAGGCGGCGGCCCTCCGACAACATCTCCGCCGTCTCGTTGGGCCTTCGCATATTTAACTACTCATGTACAACAATATGTGATTCTCAAATATTTATATGTTGATTGAAAGAATTATTTCCTAACTAACATCCTTTTTGACGTCTATTATAATAACGTTCATGTTTTCACACGGGTTGGACGTTCTGTGCCCTGATGAGGACTACTGGAGCTGGGTTTTATGGCCGGATGCCCTTCCTGACGCCAACCAAATAAATAATTGGCACGGGGTTAGCGGCTAGCGACACTTGTGTGTTTAACAGCCTTGCTGAAGGGCCTGTAACGCCATGATTTTCTAGCTGCCAGCACCGGGACTTGACCCCAGGTCCTCCGGACTCAAAGTCCAACGCCTTAACCACTATACCACAGCGCCACGCTGAGGTATAGTGGCTAATTAGGCCTATTTACTGTAAGAATTATTTACTAATATAAAACTTCTACGCAAAGTCAAATTTTAAAATAATGCCAAAAATAAAGCAAGCAGCCCCAGGAATCCAGGACTGAACCTGCTCCAAGAATCTAGCACTGAATCCGGGACCTCTCCTCCACTGGAATTTTGATTCGCAGTAGCGAACTTCATAGGAACCCTCACCCTAACCCAAATAATTGTGAAGTAACCCTAATATCCGTACCCACCATTGCGCGCTAACCTCGAGTTGGTCAATCCGCGAGTTGAGCGTAACCGTTGTCAATCTTCTATGCCTAGCGTGACGTCACTCAATCCGCCGATTGAGTCAACTCGAGGTTAACTCACAATGGTGAATACCAATATAAATCACTGTAGAACTATAATTCTATAGACATAGAGACTGTGTCTCTAGAACTATCGTTCTAAAGACATATAAATATGTCTTGGACATGACATTAAACTGTGCCTGGCAGTCCTGCCCCTGCTTCCAGCATTGGGCAGGACGAAGCGTTGTGACCGAGTGGTCTGGGTCGCTGGTAGCAGATTACGAGTGTGGCATTATTGTCGATTATAATCCCGTCAGCGGCAAGAATCTAGAGTCACTCCGTGCGCCCTTTGGCAGGGCTGGTTTAAATTCGTCAGCCACAAGTGTTCCTACGATTCCCACCAGTCTACGGTGGAACCACCACCAGCGACCATCAGCTAGTGCAATGGGGCATCATCTTGTCCCCACAAGGGGCTCCCCCGCAAGGGGTTATAACAACAACTATAGAATTAACCCTAACTCGCCCTAAACCTAATCCCAACTAACTCTAACCCTAATAAAAAATGATGGACCAAAAAGTCCTGTGGATCAAAAGTCCGGTTACCATTTTTAATATTCACCGAACAATCACAGTCACAAAACAATAAGATCGTATAAATTAGATCTCAAATCTAATTTTCACTGGCCAAATATTCCAGGCGAATCTAAATTAGATCTGAGATCATTCAAAAAACACTTGACTGAACAACTGCCCGTAACAGTCCGTTTCATAGAGGTGATTCAATCTTGTACTTGAGAGGAGATATGTTAAATAACGTATAGAAAATCAATTTATGAAACAAAATTATTCTTTTAATTAAATGCCGTTTGATTGGACAATTGATTGGTCAAGCTAAATGTAATTGATTGGACAGTGGTCAAGTGAAAGGTTATTGATTGGACAGTGATAGAGTCAAATGTCATTGACTGGACAGTGGTCAAGAGTTAAATGTCATTCATTCGGCAGTGGTTAAGTTAAACAATTGAGGACCAAAGTTACAATAACTTTGGTCCCGATGATGTCACTGGACGCTGAAATGGACTCTAAACTCATTATTATGGTACTACAATAAAATACAACAATTTGCTATCAATGGCATGCATACCAAGCAAAGGATACCGTCTATGCTAATTTACCTGGCGGGGTGCCAGCCTTGTTTGGAGGCGTCCATGACTGCACCCACATATGTGTGGCCGCGCCACGTGACGTTCAGCACCAACAACCCTGCAGCGCAAGAA
>JAQIWG010004460.1:0-15979 GCA_034695025.1 Chamaedrilus cognettii | reverse complement strand
AATCAAGCACTGGCGGGCAAAGCTCAAGAGCTCGGCGGGCCAAATTTGGCCCGCGGGCAGCGTATTGAGAACCGCTGATCTAACTATTAGCGTATACATAGCGTAGCTCTTAGCGAGTAAAGCGTATGCTATATATGGCTATAATTTTGTGACAGTTGCGCATTTACTCACTATTTTTGAACATTCTTCTTAATAGTTGATGTTCTTAATTATTTATATTGTTGCGCTTATATTTCTGCTTCTTTTGATGCGAATAAAAGATCTATGTAAGTAGGCCTATTATGTATGGCCTAGCCCGGCCAGCCCCCTAATTTAAAAAATCTGGTACCATTCATGCTGACAGTCATAGTAGGTACAATGCAGCTCTGTAGCCTGTGCGACTGTTGCCCATCTATACCAGCCTGGTCCATTAGCTGTTCGCGGAGGCGCCTGCATGTTCTGCGCTGGGATGCGCCAAGGTCGGACAAGATAGCGCGATCGCACATCGACTAGGAGATCCGTCTCACTCGACATCGCTGCTTGCGCGCGTCGACGCGACTTGAGGGGTCCTGCTGCGGCACTAGGGAGAGACGGGAGAGGGCGCGTCCAGCCAGTACAGCGTTCACCGGGGAGGGGCCGCGCAATGAGGCTTATCGTACCACGGGTTCCTGCTCAGTGATTAACTAGGCTATTTCATCCACAAGCTCATCCAAGAATTTCACACTTGACGCAACGTTTGGTGTAAACGTAAGAAAAGTGTAGACGCACGTCTCTAACGGCATGCATTTCACAAGTAACGCTTAATTTAGTGTACAAATGCACGCAAGTAACAACAGATCCTGATCCGTCGTCGAATGACATTCGAATGAGTAGGCTGCTGTAGAAAAATATAATTTTCAGTTTGAGCTAATGAGCTATCATGTTTTGATCCTTGAACCCCTGGAATTGTTGATGGGCTTAGCGTTTTAGTGTAAACATTTCAGTCGTCGGCCGATGTTGGCTATTCACAAATCACAACCAAGCTGAAATCACAATCTGTGCTCAATCACTGTGTCGATAATATCATTCTCTCTCTCTAGTGCACTGCCCAACGGAAGGTCCCTGGCATCCAACCTCTCCACACCTGGCGGTTCTCCGCCATCATGTTTCCATATAATTTTGTTTCCAGTATCTTGCCTATCATTCCCACTCGCTTCCTTCCCCTCGTTGTCTTGCCCTCCATTCTTCCCTCCAGCATTTCTCTCATCAATCCCCCCCCCCCTCTCACTACGTGCCCAATCCAATACTCTATCTTCATGGACCTGGATAAGAAATGACGATAATTTACATAAGATCATGTCAATGTTATTGATTTTCAATGTTATTGTCAATGTCCGAACTCCGGAGTCCATGTCAATTGTCAATTGTTATTGTTATTCTACAGGTCCTGCGCCTTCATGCAGCTGCCGCACGAACTAAATCCCCAATAACTGAGGAAACAGGCACTTTGTGGATGCATTGCATAGCTCCAATGAGACATGCTGGATGCATTCCTACTGCGGTCTCGCGGCGAGACCATTTTGTCAGCCCGCCACGCCAGCATTAATCTTCGCAGAAATGTTTGTCTAAGAGCGCTCTCGAGATCGCTCTTGGTCGACAGAGACGTACGGGCGCGCGCGCAGCAGCACAGGAAGGCGGGTAGAGACGCGGGGGCTGCGGCGGGCAGTAAGTGGTCGTGTTTGCTCGTCACGTCACGGCGCTCTCCTCCCGTCACGTCTTGTGTACGCCTCTCAGCGCGCACGCACGGAGAAAGTTCGAGTACTGTTGCCGGGCGCCTGGGAACAAGTGCCCTGCCTGGCGGTGAAGGCGGTACCTAAGAACGGGGTTAGGAGCAGGGGTGTGCCTGAGAACACGTGCTACTTTTGCCGACCAGCTGGGATGCTGATGGGGTTGAAGACTGTGAGGATGGGAACGATAAAGGCATTACGTACGGGATAGGGATGGGGACGATGTCTCCTATCGTGCCACTCTCCAATGTACAGTACATGGGTTTTTTTGTAAACATTTGATCGATACGCCGTGCCAACAAAACCAACGTTAAACAATTCTTAAAGTGCAAGCCAAACAATTACTGGGCTGCCCTATATTTAAAACACATGAGGTGAAAACGTGAAGCCCAAAGCTTTGTGCTTAATCCCGATTTGGGTCTTCGGCACCTTCAGGGCCTAAAACTAGGCCTGCCCTTTGCCGTCGTAGGTGTTAAATTCAAGAAAAATAAAAAATGCATTTTTGTTAATGTCTGAGCAAAAGTATAATCTGTGTCAACAATTCCTGCAGGTTTGAGTCTCTTTACTAAACAGGCAACGGTTGATTAGTTTTTTAATGTACATAATTGAGTTGCATGCGGGCAGAGGTAAAACTACATACGAGACAGAAAGAACGTGCGCCTCCCATCCCACCTAAGTTTTACTGCAACTTACACAGGGCCGTATCTTTGACTCCCAAATTCGAAACTGGTGATTTGAGAGCATTCCGGTGCATTACCCACTCCCTGCACAATTGGAACACATAAAGCCTTTGCTGAATACAGCAAGCCAGAAGAGCATAGCAAGCCAGAAGAGCATTTTTGCCATAGTAACTGTTACGAAAAGGTTTTATCCCTTCGCCCCCTCCCCCCCCCTCCGCGCTCATGAGTTGCTGTGAGAATGTGGAGTCTCTGTGAGCCTGCCGCATCTTTTTACCGCCCGCCCTTCACACTACCCTTCCACAATTTAAAACGCCTGGTTCCACCCCCTGCATGCGGGAGCGAGGGGCGCTGAGAGTGATCGTCCATCACGCTCGCAGCTAGCTCCCTTGGTCGGCGTCCCGCTCGGCCGGCCCTCGACAGCGCTCAGACCGACGGTCGCCCGCGCCACTCACCAGTACTTCCTCCTCCTCTCAGCTCTCCCCCCGCCTCCCCCTTCCCGTTCTGTCCGAAGCGCCGCACCGCTATGCTGGTCGTGAATATACAAACTGCGCCAATCGAGCTTGATACAAGCCACGCCCACTGTATACTTTCATTCATCTGTCAATCAAAAGGTCAACAAACAATTGATATTCAACCTTAGCTTATACCATCCAAACTATACCTATTCCTAACCTAACACCTAATACTAACCCTGAACACATTTTCAGCGGTTTGCAACGGATGAGTCGCTACGGGGGCGTGGTTTGTACGAGGCTCTGTGGCGCAGATTGCTTATGCGCGTGCTGGCCCGCCTTACGCCCGCAGCGTTACAGCGAGCCAAAGCGTCACGTGCCCTGCTGCAATCTCTAGCACGGCTACTCGTGTTGTAGATTAGATTAGAACAGCGCACGGCTGTAACTAGCAGCTTACGGCGAGACGCCTCGCCATTAGCTCAGTGCGATAAAACGCAGCACAGCCACTGTAGACAAATTGATATTTAACGCGCTGAGCGAGAGCGAATGACGGCGATTTTGTGTCCGTTGTTAAACGTTTCGATCTTTACACGAATTCTTCAGTTAGAATAATATTATTTCATGCGAGACCGCGTTCCTTCGTTATGTTAGCTGGATTACGGCTCAACATTTAAGCAAACCTGTTTATCAATAACAATTAACAGTTATCGGAGACTGAACCGCACTACCTGAGTCGCCATTAGCCTACAGTAAGCAGTTAGCGAATGCCCATGCCTGCTATATCATTGATCACGTGACAAGGCTTGACAAGGATCTTTACATTTTGATGCACAAATCGGAGAGCGCCGTGGCACGTACTGTAGATTCGGTATTGGGCCTGGGCCTGACAACAGCTAGCCGATAGGCTGGTGCTGAGACGTGAACGCAATGCTTTCCTGCAGCGTGCTCGCATGTCGTCAATAAACATGACGTCGACGTTTGTCGAACCGTCAAAAAGACACGGACGAAAGCAAGCCTTGCAGAATATTTTTGTGTTGTGCGGAATATGCGTTGTCCTAGCAACGGGAGCGCGCATTCACCCCGAGCCCTCACAGCAGCAGCAGCAGCAACCGCAGCAACATCAGCAGCAGCAGCAGGCGCCGGTCGGTGCGGTCAAAGTGCGTGACTGCGAGCCTCTCACGATCCCGGCGTGCGCGTCGATCGGCTACAACGTGACTGGCATGCCAAACCTCGTGGGGCACGATACGCAGCGCGACGCGGCCGAGCAGCTCTTAACCTTCACCGGGCTCATGCAGTACGGCTGCTCGCAGCGTCTCACCCTCCTCCTCTGCTCCACCTTCGCGCCCATGTGCACGGAGAAGCTTCGCGACCCGATCGGGCCGTGCCGCCCGCTCTGCGAGGACGTGCGCGAGCTCTGCGAGCCCGTCCTCAACCAGTTCGGCCTCCCCTGGCCCGTCGCGCTCAACTGCTCCGTGTTTCCGCCGAGCAACGACCCGCAACACATGTGCATGCCGGGCCCTGATGAGCCCGAGACGCCCCGGACAAGCCCCAGTGGACACTCCAACCCGTACTCTGTTTCTCTTCCCACGCCCGCAATATATTACCCATCTACATGCGGTCACCTACGTTTTTCAGAAAGCTACGTAGTAGTTAACAAAACGAAGCCGTGCGCTCTGCGCTGCGATCGCGAAGGAGCCTTCACCACGGGCGAGCGCCGCTTCGCGGAGGTGTGGATGTCCGTCTTAGCGTTCATCGCCTTATTCTCCACGACCTTCACCGTCGTCACCTTCATGATAGACTCGGCGCGCTTCAGCTACCCGCAGCGCGCGATGGTTATCATCGCCTTCTGCTGCGGCGTCGTCAGCGTCGCATTCCTCGTGCGCCTCGTTGCCGGGAGGGAGGCGATTGCGTGTCAGCTCGCGGCGGCTGCGCCCGGGCTGCCGCTCGACGGACCCTCCGTGAAGGTCCTCGTCCAGACCGGACTGGAAAATATCGACTGCACCGTCGTCTTCTTACTGTTCTACTACTTCACGATGGCTGCGGCCGTGTGGTGGGTCCTCCTCACGGCGCTCCTCTGTCTCATGGCGACGCGCGGCTGGACGGAGGAGGCGGTGGGGTGCCACAGCACCGCCTACCACGTGGTCGCCTGGTCCGTACCGACCGCGCTGACGGTCGTCATCCTCGTGCAGCGCTCCGTGGACGCCGACGAGCTGACGGGCATGTGCTTTGTGGGGCAACAGGACGAGATGGCGCTGCTGACGCTCGTCATCGCGCCGCTCTCGGGGCTCCTCCTGCTCGGCGGTCTCCTCCTCGTCGTGACGCTAGCCGCGCTCTGCCGCGGGACGCGAGACGCCGATCAGCTCAGGCAGCCGGCGGGGCGCTTCCTCAAGCATGGACAGGACGCGGGGGGCGCGCAGGCTCCGGGGACGGTCGACTTGAGGCCGCGGTTGAAGCGCCTCGGGGCCTACTCGCTGTTGTGCGGCGCGGCGCTGGTCGTTCTGACGTCGTGCTGCTGGTACGAGTACGCTTGGCGCGCGGCGTGGTACAGCGATGACGAGGACAGTCGTCCGGCCGTGGCGGTGCTTGCGCTGCGGACAGCGGCGGTCCTGCTCGTGGGCGCGGCGAGCGGCGCGTGGCTGTGCACGGGGGACACACGGCGCGCCTGGACGCGCCTCGGCCGCTCGCTCTGCCGCTGCGCGCTGCGGTCCGAGCGGCGCCAGGGGGGCAAGCACACCGCCGCACTGCTGCGCGGTTGCAGGGAACCGTGTGAGCTCGGCGCCATGCCCCTCTGTCCAGGTGCGCACGGCACTGTGCCGCTGTGTTCGGGCGCACGCGGGTTGGACTCTGTACGTCTCCAGCGGGGCTCGTGGCGGCCTGTGTGTGGGGGGCACTGCGACTGTGTGCGGCAGCATGGACAGCACATGTACGAACACATGGGATACAAGAACTGCTCGGGCGCTGGTCCACCAGCGCGCTGGACGCCTGGCCTCGTGAGCAGCGCCAACAACAATCTTATATTTACCGTCAACCGATGAGTGCTTATCAGGCGCCGGAAGTCCTAACTGGTTAGCAGTTGCTGCTGGCAGTTAGACCCCTGCAGCCTCTGTCATGCGAGGTAGCAGTCTTTTCCTAGTTGAGTCAGTTCTCGTTCGCTGTCGTATAAAATTATGTATTAAGCCTATATAGATTTGATGTTATATAGTCTTTGTTTCACGTTTTATTGTTCTGTCCGAGAAAGCTATGGACAGCAATCAAGAGCACATGCAGGAAAAGGAGCATCAGAGGCTCAAGTCCCCTCGCAAATATGTCAAGTAGGTCTAAAGCAGATTATTATCCTTTGCCATGTAACATGTACCGAAAGAAATAGAAAAGGGTATCTTTGTAGTTTGAGCTCCTTCGTAATATCATTTGAATAAAAATTAGACTTTTGACAATCGTCGTATTTGCAATAATTTCGAAATATAGGGCCTGTAAGGGCATCAAGGTTGGATGCATACATATAGGCTTATAAGCAAAGATGGCCAACTTGTGCATCGTATTGGCCCAAGTTCGAGAAGGCGTTTAAACACTAGACAATCAGTGACTCTAGCGAGGAAGTTTCGTTGACAATCAAGATGCAGTTCAAAGGTTGAGATGGTTTACTGTACATACAGAAATTAAATGTTCAGAATTTGTGCTTTATATCAATGTAGTTGTGTGCGTTGTTTTATAAATAGTGGTCTATCGTTTACACAACGCTGAATTTAAGCTAACCTATATCCTTATTATCTCATTGGTTTTGCTGCATTTTAGTGAAGAAAAATGATGAAAAGGGCTTAAATATAGCGCCATGCCAGACAGACTCGTCGAGGATCGCTGCTTGTTGAGGAGGAGGCTGGAGTGGAAGCTTTTGCTAAGCAAAGTCGCAATATCGCAAGGTTGCAATGTCGCAAAGTTGCAGCCGCAAAGTCGCAAAGTCGCAAAGTCGCAACATCGCAGTCGCAAAGTCGCAGTCTCAAAGTCGCAGTCACAGAGCCCATTTTAACTAAAATATCCGACTAGGGGTTGTTGACGGTGCAGTTGTTTGGCGGTGCAGTTTTGAAGGCCGATCCTAAGAATTCCGATCCTATTGAAAGTTGCGAACTACATAGTGTGTGTGTGTGTGCAATGTTTTACACTTCGTTACTAAGATCGCCCCGTGCGAGATAACTATATAATGATTGGCGTTAGGAAGGGCATGCGATCATAAAAACCCATCTCCAGCAGTCCTCATCAGGGCGCAAACGTCTAAACCTGCGCGAAACATGGATATTCACAGAATAGACAAAAAAAATCGGTAAATTAGTTAGCCTAGCTTATAAGATCACAAAGGTTTTAAATTTGTGATGCAGTTTATAAATTTCTTGTTACTATTGAACTGCTTGATTGTGTAGACAATGCATTGTTTATCTGTTTTATTTCGTTATCTCCACAACTTGCGGCAGTGTCAGTAGGCCCATACAGTTGGAATAATTACTTTTATTTCTCGAATTTATTACCCGATCACTCGAGCCTACAAGATATTGAGTTGTAATTTATAATTAGGCCTATTGTGAACTGAATTGTTTGATTGGTTTTCAAGTTGCTTGGACCTCCGTTTATAATTTAGCCTATAAATGCTTCAGGACTGCAAATCACAATCACCATAAACTTTCTACCAGTAGCTTAGATACGTGTTGCTCTATTTATCACGAACGTATATAATATATAATCCACGGTGTTGCAACTAGCATAGGTCTGCAGCAGAAATTAAATGATTTTATGCACATCGGGTCAAGTCTTCCCGACAGTATTTTATAGATTGCGAGTTTGCGACACATGCCAAAAAACCTTGTTGTTAATTGATCAGATTATCACACGAAGCACCACAGCCTATTGTTCAGGTTTATTGACACAAATAATTACATTATGGCAGTGTGCTATTGTATGCTGAGCAGCTATTGTGAGCTGAAGGCTTATTTTTAATTACTTTATGGTTTAGGTTTGTATACGTGCCAGTTTAACATTGGTTTTTGTCCGCCTTAAGCGAATTTGGTAGCATTCAATAACCTTAATTAGCCGGACGACATGTGAGTGTCGTTGAAGAATTTTGAGACGCCGACTTTATTGTTCTCCTGCAATAAAATTAGCGATCAAGAGCTGCCGAGTGAAGTCGATTGCAGGTCGTAATGCTGAGTGACCACTCATCCTGTGCATGTACATGTACATCGACACTGACGTGTACATGTACACTGACATGTACATGTACACTGTCTCATGGCAGTCTGAAATCGCTTCGCGGGCCACATCCAGCCCCATACGGCCCATGAGCATCGATCCTTGGATGCCTGCGGGGACTGTCCCAAAATTGTTTATTCGTCAAAGTACAGAAATAAATCGATAACTTAATATCAAAAGAAAATCAAACGTAATCTCCAATTTAAGCATGAATTGATAATGGTGCAGTCAGACCGCGAGAAAATAGATGCACATGTATTTTACTTTACCGCTATATTACGCGACATTTAGATCACGCAGCATGGGTCCGTAAGTTACTGCGTCTTGGCGTTATTTAGTAATAATGGTCTCAAGTTGCGCCATGGTGCACGAATGTAGGCCTAGGCTAAGCATTATTCAGATGAAGCGTCATACAAACACTTTCTCGGCGCTTGTAAACTAATTGGTCTTTTGAACGCCGCAATGATTACGTTCGCAACAACTTCTTTATTTTGCATCACGTGATCAAAATTTATTTAAACCCCTTGAATGTTGAAACGGATCGACGCTCATCATGCGCCCGCATTTTCTGAATGATGAACGAACCCGCTGCGTGTAAACCTGCGATGCAGGTTGTAGACCTGCCGTGCGCTGTTGTCATTAGCGTACAACTGCAAATCGTCCAAACTTTTTTATCTTGCGATATTTAGTGGCCATTGCAGCAACGTTAGACCTAGTTCAATCTATACACCTTAACATGGTTGACAATTATAGAACTCATAGGCGTAACTTCCTATGGGACGGTGGTGATAGTCACCACCACTTTTTGAAAACTGATAAGGATCACCACGACTGTCTAAGGCTGATGTCGTTAAAATGTTACAAACCTTAATGAGTCAGAAGTGTAAATTTCCAATCTATACAGCAGCGGATCGATGATACCAGCCGTCTGTGGCTGAAATTTCTTGTGGATGTCATGTTTTTGTGGATGTGTGGATCTCAATTAATATTGAAGATTAAATACAAATTCTATGCATTACTGAACCGTTCATGAACTTGTTAACCCCTAGCCGGCTATTTTAGTTTAAATGCATTAACAAGATGGCGCTGGGCTCCTCGACACGCAGCGAGCCTCGACGAGCTTTGCTGGCAGGATTATTCATCACTAATCATTACTAACCATTACCATTCATTACTATTCATTACTATTCATTACCATTCATTAATATTCGAAGCAAGTCTGCCTGGCATGACCATTAATTACTAATCACTACTAATGATTGCTATTCATTACTATTCGTTACTATTCATTACTATTCATTACTATTCATTACCATTCAGCTCGAGTCTGCCTGGCATGAAAATGTCTGGCATAAAAATTCCTGATTTTACTTCACTATGGTGCAGCAAAACCAATGAGGTGTTAACTGCTTAACTCAATTTGAATCCGTCAGATTAACTCGCCAGCTAAACATTTATAATTAAGTTTTTAATCGCTTCGAGTAACGTCCCATAAGGATTTGCCATTTTGTCATCACCACTTTTCAGTTCAAAGTTACCCCATTGATAGAACTTCGCGCAAAAATTTTGATCTAGGACAGCCTATTACTAAAAAATCCTAACAACTGTGCGGATAACCTGTGATCGTATAGTTTACATTATTGGCGTATTCCACGTTTCAGAGAGCTACTGTACAATAGTATGCATTACATGTCACGAGATTCAAGTTCGAAAATCATAAATAGGCCTTATATTTTTTTCTAAGTACATGGACTGTCGATGATAATCATATTGACATTTAGAAGTTTTTTTATATGAAACCTAAATGCGTTGAATTCATCGCTGTCACAGATTTTGACTGTGTTGTAGGCCTAGGCCTATTCGGTAATAATTTTAATATTACAAGTATACGCCTCTGGGTTATGGAGAATTTTGAAATTCTGCTGATCATGACGGGTGATTGCGGGTGATGCAGCTGCTAGTGGCGCTTCACGAAATAAACGAAGCAGAAGCCCAACACCTCATAATGTCGAGTTGCGCACTGGCTGCAGTGCCCTCGAGATGACCTTAGGGTTGGACAGTGGACACTGAACACGGCGCCTCATAAATTGTCCGGTCAACAACAACAAAAAGATAGAAGTCAATATGTTCATGAGGTGCAATAGCAGTACTAGTATGCATCTTCTAAATTTAAACACGGCTACCAATCTTTTACTCGCATGAAAAAATGCTGATGAAAAAAGCACAACAAAATGAAATCAGCAGGATAAAGTTATTATCAAATATTAGCAAAATGTTTAAAAAATGCTACAGTAATTAACTGATAATATCCTAATTTTGAATCTATGGCGCCGACATGGCTAGAACGTTAGGTCAATTTACTCAATTAAAATCTATGCGTATGCTCTAATATTACGAGCGTAAGCAAGCGTAGAACTAAGCTAAAAACTAGGCCTATAAATTACACGCGACACTTCGCGTCCCAAAATGAAGCTAGCTGACGCTGATAACAGGAGGCTCACTGCGGCCATGCCACGACGCTAAGTGTGGCTCTAGATAACATGCAGTGCAAACACGATCAATCATACTTTGCGCTGTGTACAATTGCGAGTTATACAAGCTAACGCCCGCTTTCAACTGTTAGCGAACACTACTACATAACCAGGCTATCTAGGCAGCTTTAGCGACATGCATTGTCGACGATTCCATCTTATAAAGCTAAGGTCAAAACTATTTTTAGATTTGACACTGCGCGTTTGCTAATAGCTCATCCACTTGAAGACTCAAGCAACGTTGTTCACAGCGCGGAGTGCACAATGGCTCCCTGCAGTGCGCTGTGTGTTCAAAGCTTGACAATGGATCTGGAGTGCTGTCGAGTTCAAAGTTCGTACGTCTTGCCAACTACGATGCACGATGTATTACATTATGATTAGTAAAACTACGCGACAATGTTCACAAAATTGGGCTGTTGAGTATGTCAATAGTCAACTAGTCACTGGATATGAAATAATAATGAGGTCTACCTGAAATTCAAGGCGGCCACAACGTCGACAAGCTGCAACCAATCAAAAATTGCGCTTCAAATGTACGACGATCCGTTGTCGTGGACGTTGTATAAGGAATTTGGCGCCAAATTGCTGTAATTTGTAAGAAACCATTTTAAATAGATTACAATTTTTGCAATATAGCCAATTTTATAGAATATACTGTAGATACGAATAGAAATATACGATAGAAATATAATACGATGCAAGAAATCTGAATATGAAGTCGTATTAAAAAAATTTCACATCGTTCCTGTGCAAATAAATTTTGAAGTAAAATCAAAAAAATGATTTCCTGAAAATCCGCCGCGATTTTAACAATTCTAATTGCAAATACGGATTCCCTGTGCCAAATACAGTCTAATGCCTGTCTACACAAGAGCCTATTTCATAAAACTGTACCGATCGCTTCTACGGACTAGTTTCAGCATCAGTGTGAAATATCAAAATTTTAAAATATTATTGGCTGTTCAATTTTTTATTATCTATTCAATAATAATGATCAGTTGGCTGCTAAATTCAGGTAGACTCAACGGTGGGTCATATTATTTTTTTAATTTGCGCAACAATGTCACCTTCACCAAATGGGCCTAGGACGCTAGCGTATTGCAGAGTTCGCCTGCGCTGAAAATAGATACCGCCAAGGAATAGAGCTTCTCAAAAACTCACACCGACAGCGTTTCTTTGGGTATGAAAACAAAAATCTCTTACGTGTACCTATCATGGTGTATCAAGTGTTCTCTCATGGTGTATCATGGTGTTATCACTCTGTATCACATTGTATCATGGTTTTTTAAAGAAAAATCTAGAAAAGTTGACGGAATGCGACATTAATAATATCATACATAGTCTATCACACGCATCGCAACGGATCTGTCGTTTTTGCTTTATAATGCCTTTTTCAATTGCAGCAAGTGAGACTTGAAGATTGAGACTTTGTGCGAAAGCAAATATCGAAGCAGTTTTACTCAATGACTAGTGTGTGTCAATTAAACAGTCGCCGTGGTGAGTGAGTGTCGTTAAAGCGCACTCGAGTCGCCGTGATTAATCACACGTGAACGTGATCATTGTGCTTGCCGGATTGTATATGTCAACTAAAAGATATACGCATTGAACATTCCCGGTCAATTATCAAATAATCATTGTTTGTCTAATCGACATTTTACCCGCTTTACATGGTGCGCTGTCAAGCACATTGTTAAGAAGGCATGGCTAAGCCATAGTTGCATATAGGCCTAGTGCGAAGAAACAGCTTGGTGTGCTGTTCCTGTAGTGGTCTATAGCAGCGTTCGCTCCGTAATTATTTGCATTTTTGCCACAGGCGCTACCAATCGCAACGATTTTTTATGTGAATGATATTGATGGAAACGTTTGTTTTATTTCATACATCAGACATTAAAAATGCGAGCAAATTACAGCAAAATCTGCAATGTGCACTATGCAAGCCGATTATCAAATAGCACATGATGTCACTCCATAGACCTACAGTAGACAGCCCTGCAAATTCATGAGCTGTAATTTAGTACAGAGATCGGCGTAGTCGAGTGACAGCGTCAATGTCAGCGTAGTGTAGAACAGTGTTGCAATAGACACGAAATGACGCCGAGAACAGTCGAGATAATCCTACTCGTTAGAGTAGTGGGCAGAGTAGGCCCTATAAATATATCGTTAAGACTCATTTCAAGCTGGAAACAGATAATCTAATAATATTACAACATTGTTATTTGTCTAAGTTAATTTGACTGAGTGGCCCGTCTCATCAATATATGAGCTAATTATTGCAGTATAATATTGCTGAGACATAATAATATTTATTATGAAAAAATACTGATATATGTTTACTTATTTAGGTTCTTTAATTGTATTAGGTGTTATGTGCATGTATGTGTGTTCTCTCTGCTCTTTTGAGTGAATTAAAAGATATTCATATCTATTTCATCACAAGTGATAGTTTGTAAAACGATAAATAAATACTCGTAATACATATCATATTAGAATTTAAATAAATCTCAGTTTCTATGGTCTGACATTGTCCAGCAAATCAAGTTCCAGTATACATGTGCTGTAGCGAACATGTTGTAGCGAATTATAGTGCTAAGATGCACTATATTCTGTATATTATCATTGATGATTTTATGCACCGTATCGGTGCATAAAATCATCAATGATAATATACAGAAATAATAACTTCTATACGAATTTATGTTAAATTAGAGTATTAGGTATAGCCGGAATGTTCGCAGCCAGTGGCGTAGCGTCGGGGGCTATGGGCTTTTCCCACCCTCCCCTCCCCATTTGAAAAATGGGGGGCCTAGGGGGGCCAAAAATGCTATTCAAATGCCGGTACCCGTTTTCCAACCCTGCGTGATTGCGTCTGCCCTTTCTCCTTCATACAATGTCTAAATGCTCCTCTCCGCATAGATTAGTATATGCACAGCATAACTTCACTGCGCTGGGCTGGGATGCTCCAGGTGGGACTGGGCTGAACTTGACAAGGCTCGGCTGGGCTAGATTAGGCTGGTTTTGGCTAGGCTGGGCAGGCATCTGCATCTGCATCTTCATCCTGCCTCACAGTCCAGCCCATCCGAGCCTAGCTCAATCGGCCCTTCAGCCTTGGCAGAGCTTGGCTGGGCTGGGTTTGGTTAGGTTGAGCCAGGCTGGGCTGGTCTGGACTGGGTGATCGTTTGACGATGAAGACAAAGGCAAAGATGAAGATGAAAATGAAGATGAAGTTGAAAATTAAGTGAAAGATAAGGATGAGGAGTGCTGGGCTGGGCATGACTGAGCTGGACTGGGCTATGCCAGGTTGGACTGGGCTGGACTTGGCAGGGCTCGGCTGGGCTGGGTTGGGCTAGGTTGGGCTAGGATGGGCTCATCATCATCTTTATTTTCAATTTCATTTTCATTCATCTTTAATTTTATCTTTAGCTTCAGCTTTAGCTTCATCTTCATCCTCAGTACCCCACAGTAGCCCAACCCAGCCTTGGCAGAGCTCGGCTCCTCTGGGTTTGGCTAGGTTGGGCTAGGCTTGGCTGGTATGGACTGGGTAACAGGATGATGTGAAGATGAAGATGATGATAAAGATGAAGAGGAAGGTGAAGATGAAGAGGATGTATGATGGCTGAATATGACATAGCTGGGCTGGGCCGGGTTGGACGAGGCCGGACTTGGCAGAGCTCGGTTGGGCTGGGGTGGGCTAGGTTGGTCTCGGATGGGCTGGTATCTTCATCTTCAGTTTCATCTTCGTGTTCATCTTCATCTTAAATTTCATCTTCATCTTCATCTTCCACTTCGGCTTCAGCTTCACCTTCACTTTCATCTTCATCCTGTCTCACAGTCCAGTACCCCACCGCAGCCCAGACCAGCCCAGCCGAGATGAAAAAGTTGAAAATAGACAAAAAGAAGAGATGAAGATGATGATGAGAATGATGCTGGGCTGGGCATGACTGCGCTGGGCTGGGATCTGCAAGGTTGGGGTTGACCGTACTTGGCAGGGCTCGTCTGGGCTGCATTGGGCTTGGTTGCGCTAAGCTGGGCTGACACCTTCATCTTCATCTTCATCTTGACCTTCATCTTCATCTTCAACTTCGTCTTCATTTTCTTCTTCACCCTTATCTTCATCATCATCTTCATCGTGTCACACAGTCCAGCCCATCTCAGCCTTGGAAGAGTGGGCTGGTCTGGACTGGGTAACCGGATAATGATGAAGATGAAGACAAAGACAATGACGTGACGAAACGGAAGATGAAGATTAACATGAAGATGTGGATGCGGATGAAAATAAAGATGATGAGAATGGTGCTTGGCTGGTCATGATTGCTCTATGCCTGACTGCCATGTTGGAGTAGGCTGGAATTGGCAGGGCACGGCTGGGCTGGGTTTGTTCGAGGTTGGACTAGGCTGAGCAAGCATCTTCATCTTCATGCTCATCTTCATCTTTAATTTCATCTTCTTGCTCCATATCGTCATCTTTATGTTCATTTTCATCTTCATCTGCATCGTGTCTCACGTGTCCAGCTCAATCCAGCCTAGCTCAGCTCAGCCCAGCCTTGGCGGGACTCGGCTGATCTGAGTTGGGCGAGGTAGGGCTAGTCGAGGCTGGTCTAGAATGGGTGACCGGATGTAGATGTAGATGAAGATGAGCACAAAAACGCCGCTAGATGGAGATGAAGATGTGCAATTTTACAGGTATTAGGGCTTCACAGTCGCGACAGAATTTAAGTGGCGACATCATAGCAGCACCTTTCACGTTTTGCAATAACTTTCTTGTTCATTGTTCAATGATGCTATGAGGCCAAGCATTCTGTGAGCTGAGATGCAAAAAATGTTTCGTATGTCACCAAATTTTCTGCAAATCAGTTGATTAGTTTTTATGCTATGATCGTTTGATATCGTGTCATTGCGTCATGTTGCACATTACATTGCATTGTATTATGTTGCGGGATACATTGCATTGTCAGGGGAACACTTTAAACCCTAGGCCCAGATCTTGACACCGCGACTCACCGGTTTTTGTTCTTTGACCACAATGCTCTAATTTGAGAATATCTTCCTAAATTTCCCTGAACCGCAGAGGCCCATTCCCACTATAGCGGATTAGCCTAACCGCAGGTTCGCTCAATGGCCGGATTGACCTTTAAAATGTGATATTGGCATACTCTTATGCTCAGCGTGACGTCACGTTTCTTAACAAAATAATTGGAAGCCAACGCGAGGCATTATATCCGCAATATGCACGTATCAGCATTATGGTGAAATTACACTTTTCGGTCAAAACGAAGGAAGCGGTCAAAACGAAGAAAGTCTTGTCGTTAAGGACAGTACTAAAAGGCCGTAGAGACGCC
>JAQIWG010004459.1:0-15980 GCA_034695025.1 Chamaedrilus cognettii | reverse complement strand
CTAAGTGGATCGGGGGGGGGGGGGGGGGATTAAACCACCCAACCCCCTGCCCCGCTGAATTAAGCGTGCGCCGACTGCACACGATAGATCGATGACGCTGGCTCAGTCAATTGTAATAAACTCGACGACTAAACTCTCCGCACGGTGCACCAGTGATCAGCCGTGACTAGGCTGTTAATAGTTCGCTTGACGCTCGCACAAATCAGCTGGATACAATTATTATTGTAGACATCTGGCGCAGGATAACAAGCAAGCCAGAAGAATGATCGCCCTCCCCCTCCCGTTAAGTCTCCAATTCTTTTGTCAACTTTCGCCAAGGCCTTAGCCTAGTGCACCCCATTGACTTCTGCTCGTATTCGGCACGCCGATCGATATCCCAATCCCAAACTTGGCCAACTTAAGGATTTCAGGCATTTCGTCAAGCATTCGTTGCTATTTTTGAGCTTCCTGTCGAGAAAATTAAGTGCTGTCATGATGTTGTTGCCGCCGCTATTACAATGCCAATCATGACGTCACTGAAGGACGAATTAACCCTGGTATATACAACAAGATCGATGCCAGTCTAAATCAAATTATTTTATTACAGCCTATGCCTACGTGTATTTCAATAACTCTCAGCGAAAAAGCACCACACAAAACGCAGTGGTTTTATCTAGAACATATAAACTGAATAGTTTCTATACTATAAAATTATACAATTATGCAACCTAGCAGTTTACCGAGCACAAACATTGACAACACAAAGCATATAGGAATAGATCCAATATCAACACATGCACGGGTTGAGTAGGACCCCTCTCAACTTAGGTAGAATTTTTGCTGATACGATAGATATATTCAAGATTGCATAAGGAGCCAGCTTGTGTGGCTGTATCGTCACATCACAAAACGATTGCTACAGAATGAAAAAATCCTTGAAAATTGTGCGAAAACAAGAGATGATGCATATTTTGTCGCTCGTAACAACATACAACAAAATATAATTCTGCACAAATACTCGTACAATATACAAATTTGCCAGTAATTCTGAATAGTAAATAGTAATTAAAAATAATGAATAACCAAATTATACTTCGCAGATGATGAATGACACGATAGAACATTTAAAAAAGCGAGCAGCGAGTTACATCTACTCAATCCTGTACTAAGGTAGGGCCTGCCCTCGCACAAACGTACGATCTGCTCTCGTACTAATTATTGAGAGAACTACACTTCGCACACTGATCCGTTAGTTCAAAATTTAGACGTTCTACATTCCTATACTTTAAGTTGCAAACAACCAGAGTTGTTAACACTACTTAACATAAGAAAGCAATCTGTCAACAGTTTAGTGAAGAATAGAAGTTAGTGCAGCCTTCACGAACTTATTACGTTAATTAACAGCAACAAGAAATTCTGTAAGCAATTTACATAATGGAATATGCTCAAGCAAGTCTTTATATTGTTAAAATGCAGTGACTCGAATTGCACAGATCGAAGTCATGTTTGTATCCCAGATAGATGTTACGTAGAATGCAACTCACACGCAACTTTTGAACAAATGAAAGAACAGTAATAAGAGCGTGAGCAGCGAGACGGGAGAGCAGCAATAGGAGCTAGGAGCGTGAGCAGTGAGATGGGAGAGCAGCAATAGGAGCGTGAGCAGTGAGACGGGAGAACAGCAATAGAAGCGTGAGTAGTGAGACAGGAGAGCAGTTAGACGCAGAAGAGATGTGAGAATGAATGAAAACGTCATTGCAATGACAATGCAGCAACATTTCATAGTTAATATTACTGCAGTGATTCTGTGTGATTCAGCGCGGCTTTGTTGTGCGCGACACGGTTCAGCACGGCCATGCTGCGCATGGCAGAGTTCAGCATGGCTATGCTGCGTGCGGCACGGTTTAGCAAGGCCATGCTGTGCGCGGCACGGTTCAGCAAGGCCATGCTGTGCGCGGCATGGTTCAGCACCACTATTGCTGCAGCGAAGCAATCACTGCTGCGCGAAACATCGCGTCGTCATCCTGCTCGTAATCCTGGTGCAAGAACAGAAACAAGAACATAAAATCAGCAACAAACAAACATAATAATGAATAGCAGCATGATAATGATTTAACAACACAATGTGCGGCAGTGGCACACTTGAATTGACATAGCGAGTATTTGGAAAAAAAAATTATGTAGTATCTTCATTATCTGTCCGCAGAAAAATTAATTAATTTGGCTGATGTATTTAACTAGAACTTGTGGCTAGAGATAAAAAGGAAACCCATAAAAAATAGGGTAGACAACAAATAAGGTAGGAGCATCGATAACGAGATACATTGTGTGCGAGATACACAATGTGGAATTATATACATAATTCCACAAGATCCACTGATAAACTTACGGCATCGGTGTCGTACGACATAGGTGTCGTACTTACGACATAGGTGTCATACCTATGACATATGTGTCGTACTTACGACATAGGTGTCGTACTTACGACATAGGTGTCATACCTATGACATATGTGTCGTACTTACGACATAGGTGTCGTACTCAAACTTGTGTCGTGCAGACAAGTGCGAGATGAAATTGGCGCTCGTCAGGTTCGGATCTCCCCACGGCATCGACACACATATCGGACACACCTCGGTGCACACAGTATATTTAGCTCTTTTAGTCCACAGACCACTACACAGAACCGCTCAGTCTTGTCCAATACGTAGAACAATTATCATGCCTCCAATGAAAACTAGATTCTGGCAATATTTAGCGATTGTAGAGGTTAGGCATAGGTAAAAGCCTCTTTTCTGCGATGATCATTCTACTCAAGTCGATTACTTGATTGAGGTGAACAGGCAATAGGTTACCTAGAGTACATGCCTGCAACAATTTGCCAAGCCATGCTTTCCCAAGGTGTATAAGATACATTACATAGTAAGGTGCTTACCAAAGTTAAGAATTGGAGAGCAAATGCATATGATATGCATTTGCTCTCCAATGCTTAAACTAATGCTTCAGTATTGCCAAGAAAGCTCAAGCCTGCCACACGTTGCATAAGAGCCTATGCTAAAAGAAGTTGCTAAGAGAGTAACTGAAGGCCGCTAAGAGCGCTCCTGCCATCACACCTTGCCCCACAGATCATGTCATACCTACTACACGTTGCCACAAGAACCTATGCTACAAGAAGTTGCTGAGAGAGCAACTAAAGGCCGCTAAGAGCGCTCCTGCCATCACAGCTTGCCCCACAGACTATGTCATACCTACCACAGGTTGCCTGGAGCTTCGGTGCTGTTCGAGGCAGTGGTTGACGAGACTGGACTGATCGAGGTTGGCCGTCTGGCAGTACGGACAGCAAAACGTCTGACGATTGGGTGCAACAGGCCTGCACACAAGGTGTGAAAGTATGGATAGCGAAATGTCTGGCGATTGGGCACCACAAGCTAGCACACAAGGTGTCAAAGTAAGGACAGCAAAAAATGCAATGTTTTGAAAAAAAATAAAAAGAAGAGAATTGAGTTGGTGCCACGTACGCATCTGCCCTGCGAGAAGCTCTGGACTGGTTAACACGCCGGGCCTCCAGCGCTGCGAGCCTCGTACAGATGGCAGCATGGGCTCGAATCTGATATATGTAGAACTGAAACAAGCACAACCACTTGACCCTCTAGCATTATAAGGGATCAAGTTATGCAATACTTCAATGGCAATAAATGCTGCAAATCAAACGCATTTCTTACTTTTGGCATTTACTTTGCATCATAGATAGCTGAGTTAAGCGCGAGAGATACCGTTTTAAGAGCTTCCACTAGTATAGATCGATAGAGCATCTTGAAATTAAGTTAGTAGTGAATCTAACTCAAAAGTAAACAAAAATTGACTTGATTCACTATAATCCCAGATGGTCCAAATAAACTGGCCATTAAAAAAAATGTCTGATGCGTTAAAATTTCTACAGAGAAATATACAATACCACAGAAAAAAATCTTTAATGATATAAATAATAAGAAGTAATATGTGGCGGGCCGGCGGGGTTGGAAAACTTAGCTGAGAGAGCGAGGTTGAAAAATGTAAAAAAGGTCGAAGGTGGTTGCACAGGGTAAAAACTGGATCCCCACAGGGTGCTGTTTCTCTATGGAGTAATGGGGTTGAAAATTAAAAAGAGTTCAATCCTCTCAGCTGCCTCTGTTGATGCGAGCGTGGTCTATGTCAATGAGCAAGGATGTGTTTTATTAAGGGACCCCTGAAAAAATAAGATAATATTAGTACTACCGCACCTGCTTACTGCAGCCCTCACAAGCAGTGATTCCAGAGCGAAGGCCAGAGACCAATCGACTGTCAGGCACTCTGTCATTGGCTGTGAATGAGCGCCGACACACAGGGCAGGTTGAGGAAGGCTGGGTCGACAGGGGATCGAGACAGCGTGAGCAGAAGCTGCAACACATTAAGAGAGCATCTCAATGATAAGCCTATACTGTAATGGAGTCCTGCTAAATGGCAGGCTCTCGTCGCCCAATTTATCAATCCCCTTCAATCCTTGAAAGGAAATAAAGATAGGGCTATCTATTTTAAAACCCACAATTTTTATGTAACATCAATACATAATCATTACGGCAACCGTAATCGCAATGTTCATATATATACACTAGAAATATTTATGCAATTTAAGTCTCCTATCAGTCCAATAGAATGCAAGTTGTGCACATCACGATTCAGACAAAAGAGTAAAACTCAATTTCATTATTCAAATTTTCTGGCATTGTATAATATAACACAATGTACCTGTGCCCACATGGTATCCGACAGGGACTCTCATACACCTCCAAACACATGGGACACGTAAAGTCTCTCAGGTCCGCCAGATGTGGAACACTTGGAGCAGCCATTGAAACCCCAACCGACTGAATGAATATGCGCATAAAGTTCTCGACACACAGTCTGAAAACAAAATACTTGCACTGATTAATTATCGTTAGGAAAATGACGGTTTCCGCTCGTCGCTAATGATATGGAATTAGGAAAAAACAGGCTAGCTTACAATTCTGAACTATGCTTACAATTCTGAACTATAGGCATACCGCACTGAATAGTCAGCGAACCGGTAGCCTATAATGCTATTTGTACAATACCGATTGCCTCCAAACATAATATTGAGAATAATTAGGGCCTAGGCCTATAAATTAATGATAATTGTACGTGGAATGTAGTGATGAATACGTAAACAGGATCAAGTTCACGCTAAAAAACACGCTTCAAGTTTTTTCTAAACACCACACATTTAAATGTTCAGCTCCAAAGGCAGTGAGTAAGAGCCTAGAGCGGTACGGGGGAGCGGGTTACGGCCGCTGTCCGGGGAAAACGAAACTCATCAGTTAGTACCATATCATTGACCGGAAGTACAATATGAGTGATTTAAAGACTTGTTTAAAAGTGGCCGTAGATAATAAAGATAAGTCGATGACCTAATAGTCGTAAGCCTATGTAGGTCTATTATATACTTATTATCTGACGCTTAAACATTCATCAAAATTATTATTTAATTCGATGAGATCTCCTCTCGTTAGCAAATTCGACCAAACTAGTATCGCATGGGCATGAAATGTCGCTAAGCAAAGTTTTTCAAGGGTTCAGTTTTCGTAGAATAACACATATTGCAGCACATCTAGCAGCATAGCCGATTCCGTTATAAGCTTACTGGGTGTATTATGCTATACACCGCGATCGCGTTGAGTATCGTACTACGCTACAGCGTGCATAATAATAGAAATAGGCCTACACGCAGACGATAGGCCGTATACACGTATACAAGTGCTGATACAACGTTACAGGACCCGGTGGGTGAGGCACGGTTCTCTCCGCATCTATTTCTGACCAGCAGGCTGAAGACCGATCATCGTCCGCGGCGAACGCGACTGCGCAGAACGGGCTGCTGCTGCTACAATGCTCAACAGGCTGCGCAATTAAGTTGGGCGCCGAGACCACGATATACATGCAGCCGACACGATTGTCAAATTAACGCCGGCTGCGGGCTAATCGTGTTCAACTTTCAATCGTCACCACGTGTAGGCCTACATATACATGACTGTATAATAGCAGTTAACCCTAAGTCTGCTCTATAGCGTAGGGCTGCAGTCTAGCTGCTCGAACAGAGTCGACGCATTGGCCTAGCGGCTGTCTTCTGATATGCGATCGCCTTTGAAAACTCAGCGAGTGCCATGAAATAGTGGTGTATTATTATTGATTTATTGCACTTTTAGTAGTTTATTATTATTGGTTCGTTGCACTTTTTTAGTTTAGTAGTTTATTATTATTGGTTTGTTGCACTTTTAGTAGTTTATTGTTATTGGTTTGTTGCACTTTTAGTAGTTTATTATTGTGATGCCTATTATGAAAAAGCGGCATCGAAATTAAATTATCTTGACCCAGCATTATAAGCTAGCCCAATAAGTAAAAACAATGTTTTCTGCGCCAGACTCAATGCAACACCAGTGCACGACCAGATTATTTTTGGTAGGGGCGACCACAAAATGTTAAAAAGTCTCAGCACTGACATATTTTAAGGGGCATCATTATTGTACAGCAGTGACGGTGTCAGACCGAGATATAAATTTCGGAGTTAGACTAGGACAATCAAGCTACATGTAGAGCATGCATTACTTGTATGAACATTTTAAGAAACTGTGCCTTCATGTGTGCCTAAAATCATGTGCAGTAATTTGCTGCAAAGCTAATGATTGGGGAGCAACCTCACCTGCCCCCCCGCCCCTCCCCCCTCAGCCTTTTCCCCCTGCCTGGCGACGTGCCGGGCCGTAAATAATTGCGCCACCTGTTGCGTCTCCGTCTCCTTTCCGTGGCTGGTTGTACGGCGACGTATATTTAGTAGTCAGCCTCCAGCGGGATGGAGTGCAAGTCTCAGGTTTGGCCGGGCCGGGCCAGAGCTCAGAGCGGCTCTCTGCGGTCTGTACTTCTTCCTGCAGACGTGTCGACAAGCGGACGCGGCCCTCTATCCTCTCTCCTCGTCTCTTGTTCGTGCTTCGAGCTCTCCGCACGCTACCATGGTAGGACGTCTAACCTTGACGCGATGAGCGTCTTTGATGTTTTTATCTCGACAACCTGTCGTAAGATTTAATACAAAAATCATTGAAGAGGTTCAATAGTGCTATTATATTCGATAGTGCAGGATAGCCTTGCAGTCACGTACATTGTGAGTGCATGTACCCTGCCTATAGGCCTGCTGTCGAGCACAAATCACCTGGTATTATTATAGGTCTACATACTATAGGCCTATGCATGTTTTGGCGTCTACATGTAGCCAATCTTTGATTTTTCATATTAAAGGCTAGTTTTGGATGGGGTCTATGTTTTTTGAATTGCCCACAGGCCAACTAATGTATTCAAATTTGAATCATTATGAAACAAGGGTTATGAGTGAAATAAGTTACCAAGTGTCGACGTCAATCAATTATTGTTCCTTGGTGTGGAAGCTCTTGCGATCTTTTGTAACATAAAGATTGCAACCCCTACAGAAACTGTAGACGCTTCAAATTTGCTTATTTTGACTTTTAAATTAATATTTCTACGATTTTTTGTTTGAACTATTCTTACGGCCGGCTGCTAGACTTCGATTTGAAGCGCGATTTTATTTTGCAGTCCGAATTAACCAATGAAAATATATGAAACAATTGTATCGAATAATCTGATTGGTTAATTCGGACTATAAAATAGAATCGCACTTCAAATCGAAGTCTAGCAACCGGCTTTTAGTGAAATAAAGACATAAGACTTGCACTCTCATGCTGCAGCCGAAGGAGGAGAAGAAAGAGAAGAAGGAGAAGAAGGAGAAGAAGGAGAAGGAGGGGGGAGATGCCCCCGCTGAGGAGGCGGCGCCCGCCGAGTCCTCGGGGGGTGGGGGGGGCGGGGGGCACGAGGAGCCCAAGAAGAAGATTGGGAACGTGTTCGCGCTCTTCAACCAGTCTCAGATCACTGAGTTCAAGGAGGTCCGTCCCACTGACTCTCCCTGATTATGCGACTGAATCCTAATTGTTTTTGAAAGTAAATGCTATAGTCTAATAGAATTTCCCTGCCTGAGTTCTTGTTCAAGTTTTTTTACCTGTAGCACAATTTGCAACCAAAAATGGCATTACAACTAAAAATGTTTTTTTTGTTTAAGTTTAACTTTAAAAGCATTATTTTTGTATTCTTCACTGCGTTAAATTGCGCCTAAAAACTGGGCGCAATTTACCAACATGTAGTTTTAAAAATATATCCGTACAGAATACTTCGGCTTGAAGCCAAAGTAGGCATTATCGGAATGTTTAGCTTCAACCTCTCTAACACGGTACTTAATACTCTTCCCGAGGCAATCAGATTTTTTTGTGAATTAGCATCATGCAGCTTATAGCAGCGCCAATGCGATCCTGTTACATTATGCTGAAATGACACCTACCCTAATAAGACACCGGAGTTTCAGTCACAACAATCTTAGAGTGTAAGTAGGCCTAGCCTGCAGCAGGCTATTGATCATTGCTATGTCCATACCGGCAAGTGTTTCTTGGCTATGCTCAACGAAAGCTTCTCTGAAAACCTTTCCGCTGCGCGCAGCAAGTCTGATCTATTGATAGAGGTCATAAATTACATGGGAACATCCTTATGACCTTTCCGCAACTGCATACTGCATGGCCTGTAGTGTATAGCCGATCAGTATCAGTGACTATGGGCCTACTTGACAAGTATATGGATTATATAGTATATGTATCTGCTGCGGAGTGCGAGCCAAAACTAAGTATCGACGGTGAATGCTATCCCGAGATGATAGGGTGTATAATAATTGGGTATCACCAACACTGATCGCCAAAAGGTTTGCTTTGCTAATTTAGTCTCTTTGATATGAGACCTAATACAGTGCAGACATTGCACATTTGTTTGCTATGACTGCACGGTACGTGTTCAGTTTGGGAGTTGACATTTGAAACTGTAATGTTGAGTGCCAGCGGCGGTCAAGACTCTCTCGCTGTCCATCAGCCATCTCAACACACTTCAACTCGTTTCGATATCAACAAACTTAGATTATCATTTGAAGGGTGTTACTTATTTTGAACTCTTTTGAGGTTTATACTGACTAGAAATTACTTCTCGGGGTTCAATTGTAATGTTTGTTGCTGGTGGTTCCGGCAGGGCTTGCTGGTGAATATAATGATGATAGACTGATAGTGATGTATCGTTGACGCAGGCGTTCGCGATGATGGACAATGATCGTGACGGGATCATCAACGAGGACGACTTGGCCTCCATCTACCAGACCATCGGTACGCTGCCTTCTTCTTCTTCTTCTTCCTTTTTTGTCATTGCATCATTCGCCATTGTTGCCCCTTCTTTTTTTGTTGTTGTACGATTGTTAGATCGCCACTGCTCCTATATACCCTGACCGGATGTCTGCTGAGGGGCAGTTAGAATCAGCGACATCATTATCTCCTCTGTGACATCGAGCTCATTATATCGATCATGTTTTATCGATAGATCGATAGATCGATAGATCGTGTAGATAATCGGTGAAATCCTGATATCGATAGCCTACATGGCTATCGGGGTAAAGGTCCTTGATGACGCCAAAACAGACCCTAAATTCATTATTAATTACTATTATTATCAAGAGTGTGCGGTGTGTGCAGGCCGGGAGGCTGACCCGAAGGCGATCAAGGAGATGTTGAAGGAATCTCCTGATAAGCTCAACTTCACGCACTTCCTCACTCTGTTCGGAGAGAAGCTGCACGGTGAGTGGTTACACTATTTGAAGCGAGCTGCATGGTGAGTGGTAGTACTGTTTTTTTTAGAGAAACTGCCCACAATGAGTGGTATCGTCATAAATTTGTGTCCAAATATCTACAAAAATCGCAATTTTGTTCATTGTACAATAAAAAACAGCGCCAATTATACAATAAAACAAATTACCCTGCAAAATCAAATCTGGCACCAAAGAGCGAATGATCTGACGGAGAATGACTGTAGGCCAATGAGTGACGACCTTATTGCTGTGTCTAGGGACTGACTCAGTGTGGATGTGTTGACCAACGAGTGACGACTTTGTTTGCTGTGTCTGAGGACTGACTGACCCAGTATGGGTGACGACCTTGCTTGCTCTGTGTAGGGACTGACAGTGAGACAGCTCTGCGTGACGCCTTCATTCTCTTCGACGAGGGAAAGACGGGCAAACTGCATGAGGAATAGTGAGTTCTGTGCTGCTTTAGATTATACGGGTCACCGATAAATGGGTCACTGTTAAATAGTTCAAGATGGCTGAAAATGCCATGATCTATGATTTGGGAAAGTTTACAACAATAAAAATTAGCTTAGAAATCTTAGTACTCTTGCCTAATTTAGCATTTGAATTAATAAGTCACTTATTGATTGATGGGTGAAGAGAAGAAAAAATATACTTAAAACATATACGGTATTTTGAACACCTCTTGATATATGAACCAGAGGTAGGTTCTAACTAAACTTTAAACTGAAGTGTAATTAGGACCTAAAATTGAAATTGCCTGTTTATTTGGCACTATCTGAACAATATTTTGCCCTGTGATCTTGATAAACAAATTAGTTTCGAGAACCGACCACAACGACCTGTATGCCTATGCCTCAATGCCTATGCCTCAATGCCAATGCATTCTCATTTTTAAAGTTATTTGAGCAAAGAAATGATATTTTGGCTCCCGATAGACATTGTAACTAAGAAATAAATAGTCTGTTGTAGATAAAGCGTTCGTTGTGTTTCTAGCTTCAAAGACCTGTTGGCTAATGTCGGTGACCAGTACTCCAAGGATGAGGTAGGCTGCGCATTTCTGCACAATGATTACTCATAATCTTAAAAATCATTCAATTCTCATGAATATTGTAAGTCTATTTATGAGGTTAACTACTTATTCATTTATGGCCTATTACAGTATACACTCACAGCCCTACATTCATTACAAATCATGATGTGAATCTCAACTCAAATGCTTTTAGCGTTACAGAATACACAGCCCAATGCCTAAAAACGTGGATAAATGCAGGATATTCAGAAATGCAGAAAATTCAAAATATTATCATGCTATCTGAAAAAGACTTGTGTATGCATCGTACCATTATCACATGCTAGTGGTGACCAGTGGTTAAAGTGGAAAGCAAGAGGTGGGGGGTTCCATATTTAAAAAAACGTCAACTAAGTTATAATGGCAAAATAAATGCTTTTTTTTTGTCATTTATCAGAGTGCATAACCCCTAGTCGGATATTTGAGCGACTCTGCGGCTCTGAGCGGCTCTGCAGAGCGGCTCTGAGCCGCTCTGATCAGCGGCTCTGATCAGCGGCTCTGAGCGGCTCTGAGGGCTCTGAGGGGCTCTGCATAGCGGCTCTGAGCGGCGCTGAGCGGCGCTGAGCGGCTCTGTCATGCAGATCCCTTAACATGGCCTGTGCTAAGTAAGTTAGCCTGCTGTAAATGTCAAAGATTCTGGTCTTTGGTTTATGGAACAGGATCCCAATATTGTTGAAAGTGCCGGGTCTCAGATGCGAGGTGCCGGTTCCCACATTTGAGGTGGCGGATCTGAGACCCGGCGGGACCCGGCCCACTTTAACCACTTGTGGTGCCTATGCTGCAGATCAAGCAAGTCTGGAAGGAGCTTCCCATTGAGGGCGGCAACATAGACTATCTGAAGCTTGTCACCATCATCAAGAGGGGCAAGGAAGACGAGTAAACTGTCAATCAACTCTCAAGCCACGCCCCCGCGACTGACGTCATCGCTTTCTAGTCTGCGGCGAGAATTGAATCTGAGACTGAAGAGCTTGGTTCTTAATGATAGGCTATTGATTGTAGTTATTTGACTCAAGTCCATTTTAAAATTGCATAGCGTAGGCTACTCCGTTCAATAGCATTAAGAACCATATTGCATTGTGAATGCAGATTCAATTTTTGCCTGTGGTTTGCATCGAGCGCTTGCTATTGGTTGACCTTGGATGACCTGGCGTGCGATTGGTCCAGAATAAGGTCAAGGGTTGCGTTATTGTGCTGACTATGGTTGTTTTGTAGTTAGATGGCGTAGGAATATATGTAGTCATTCTAAGTTTGAAAAGTTTGTTCCTCATAATTCTGAATAATAGCAATCGAGTGAACATAATTTTTTTTTAGCCAGAAATAAATTTGGCACGTTTTGAAGAAGACAACTGCAACTGAGAAAACTAATCGCAGGCTAAAACATTTCTATGCGTTTACTTTGATGAAAAGCTTATTCGCAGCCATGCATCTTATGAAATTACAATAGCGTTATTGACTTAGTAAACTGCTTTCTTTTCAATAATTACATTCAGCTGAAGTCAATCTTATTCTAGGTGAAAAGTTATTGAGAAGGAATCGTATGCAGCGATGAAGAAAAGGGCTGAGGGTTGCATGTAGGTTGGAACATTTGGATAGATCATAAATGTCTCTGCAGAAAACTTGCTACAAATTAAAACTAGTAACTGAGAGCTAGCTATACATCATGCCAGTGATGCGGTTTCGCATGCAACAACGCCCTAACATAGCGGCGTCGCATCACAACACCCACAGCATACAGACACAAAGCAAACACTACAAACTCGGCCGTCCTCCACACTACCACACTACTGGAGTACTTGCGCCACATGTGGAACAACCACCAGATGGCCCTACCGTCCCAGCCGTGCCACGAACCACCGGGCAAATGTTCAAACAGCTCTTGGCTGTACAATCCCGGTCCGATCACCTTAATTCTCGATACACCCATGCCTCTTAGGGACTCTTTAGCACTCGTCGACTCCTTGTACTGGGCCAGGCGCAGAGAAAGGTACCATGGCCCGGTACTCATCATCACATTGATGTATGGCAGGATGTAGTCGCGGTCGTACCAACACAAACCGGACATCACGTGATGAAGAAAGTCCTGTCTGGGTCGAGCTATCAGAAAGTCGCCCACGACACCCATTGGTTCAGCGTCAGCCAGTATGACGTCATAGCGGGAAGAGATGTTGCCATAGCAGCCATCCTGTAATGAGCAGCAGTAAGAAACCATGCATGGGGCTATTATATACAGCCTCTTAGTTCTTGCCAAGTAATAAATGCTGAATAAGTACTTTAACATGTGAGTCATCAGTAGGCAACACATTCACTAATCAGGCTACTTACGTTTGCATTGGCACACAAATTCGATCCGCATTTATGCGGATTCGCATCTCAATTTGCGAATCAGTTTGACCCCTTTGCGAATCAAGCACAAATTCGAATCCCAATTATTTTTGTCAATCAAAAATTTTAAATCAAAGTTCAATAAATCGGCGAGTGGTGGCATTGATTTTCCTTGATTTCACACGCGGCTTCATTAGTAGCCAATCGAAGTAGACCACCTTTACTGACGTGTACGAAAGGGCGAGACTAAATCTTGCTGCGATTGGTCATATCACAGACCACATCCACGGTTACCGGTGCATCATGAAGCATCATAATGTAATAATTCATTCAAATTTATAGGAGTGAAGATTATAAAAATAGTTTGGTGACTACTAAAGTCTGCACAGCACAGTGTCAATATAGCCTACTAATCAGATTCTAACAACAATCTCTGAGTGCCGGTAGTAGAATGCAGATTACATGTACATATATTACATGTACATATATGTAGTAGTGAATATTCTACTGTTCGGTATTTTAAATGCTTGTACGCTCATGAAAGTGAACAGAAGTTGAACAGCGCGTACACTAGCTGCTATTAATCAGAGCATTTTTTGATCAAATAATGAATGCTGCGTGCAAGTAAGGCACTATAAATGCAAACAACCCTTTCAATAATTATACTGTTGCCATCGCTACAGCTACATGAATAATGATATCATTATTATATGCAACAAAAGCATAACCTAACACATGTACTTATAAATTATAATGACTCAATACATATATGTGTAATCCCTACGACGATTAAAAAAACACAAACTGAACAAAAAGCAAAACTGATTTAAAGATTTCGAAAGCACAGAAGACTGTTCTAGTCATCTACACATAGACCATGCAGCGAACAACTATAGCCTATAACTGCATACATGATTGCCAGAAATTTGTGAAGGCTAGTGTGTAGGGCTATGAAGCCCTAAATTGTGAGAACGACATGACATGATAATGTACAGAGCGTTTTATGCAAAAACTATATTTCTTGACTTGTTTGGTAGATGCACCAGGCCCTTCAGGGCCTTCAATGATCAATTACGAGCTAGTCCTATCATACGCACAGTGAGTAGAAGGGTGAAGGGGAGTCTGCAGACAAGGTCAAGGTCAAGGTACACGCCCCCGTAGTGGTACAGCAGCAGGTACCGTGCCGCGTCCGCGCGCTGCACGCCGTGAGGGTACCGACGGTACTGAGCCAGAAAGGCTGGGTACTCCACTCGCACGAACTCATCCAAGTCCTGCACATAATAAGAAAACAACTTCATGTAATGAGTATTGGTATGCAATATTGCAATATACATTACACAAGAGTGCCAATACAGCCTATGCTATTATTGATAGCGCATGCGTACATGCGCACTATACATGTAGACTGAAAATCCTCGTTACATGTTTCGTTATTTATAAACACACAACTGCAAATCTTAGCTGAGTTTTACACTATTGTGAGAAATCAACTGAAAATTTGGGGATCGGAAATCGAAAAACGGACAGTGTTCGGTAGGGAAATAGCCTACCCTTATCAGAGTGACGTGAAAATTCGATGAAGTTTTGTCTCCCCCTACAAACCCTACATTTTGTGGCCGAGTCTATCACTCGCCTCATCCGTCCAGTGACAATACTGATGGTCGGCGTTCACAAGGAGACATGACGTCACTCCATTCATCCATCGATGCGGAACCGTCTCGTTCTTCCACATCCGGTGAATGATCCTTGGAAACGTGACGTCATCAGCGTCGACGATTGGCTGAAGCAATTCGCTTGAGTAGCGCGTATGTTTCGAATCGTTTCCAGGCCGATATGACCAACAGCTTTTCCGGAAGCTTCCTCGGGTTTCCAGCCCAATCTGATGGCGCTCCTGCCAGTAAACTGATCCATCGACAGACGGTGAAAGCAAGTCGTCTTCTGGTAATATGTCAAGAATCGAATGATTTGACAAAGCGCACCGTTTTAACGGAACAGCGACTATTGACCAATTTGATTGCCTCGAATCGTGACGTTCAGTTTTAGTTTCGGTTTCTGCGTCGCGTCTTTGCAAAGCGATCGTTGACTTTACGTCGGACGACGAAGCGTCAAATGCTTGGCAATGCTTAGCGTGCGTGTAGCTGTTGAGTAGGAGCAAACACACAAGGAGGAGCCCCGCGCCGACGAGCATAGCCCAGAACCGTTTGCGTTTAGGTCTGTGTACCAAACGGAGTTTACGAGTAAGAAGGCCGAATCCGAGTCGACAAGCCTGCACGGGCCGCGAGCTTACTAGTCCATGATTCATCATCGAAGCGAGACGAGTGATAGGCCTAGCTGCTATAACTAGCGAGAGAACTATTGTCTAATACATCTATCGCAGCCGTACTAGTGGGCCTAGAGAAGTCGCGAATTCAATCTATGCGAAGTAATTAAGCTATAATGAAGCTATTGGCTTACATGACATGTACATAAGTACCCTATATTTACATAGCAGGGATCTTACATGCACATGTGCGTGGACCTATATTAAGCCTAAATCGCAAATCATTTTCGCACCAGGAGTCTCAATAAGATCCGTAATATTGCGGCTGTAGGCCTACATGTAGCTACACACCAACGCCTAGTAGCTGTAGGATGCTATGTACACGTGTACATGTAATATCTGAGGTGGCCTAGCTTAAAGTGGCGTAGGCTAATTAGCCCCCTACTTAGCCACGCAGTTAACACTAGAACAGCCAAGTACGTCAATTGACGTAATTCGTACTTTGTGCTTTTGTAGCTGCTATATTTATTGCACTAGAAAGTTCATATTCCACGACTTTTATAGACATACCAGTCCCTTAATAAAAA
>JAQIWG010004458.1:0-15983 GCA_034695025.1 Chamaedrilus cognettii | reverse complement strand
CGGCTTGAAACGAAAGTTACTATGTCAAAATTAATGTTTGCCCTGCAGACCGTTCTTTACAATGCAAAACTTAATCAAAAAACAGTTAACTGTCAAAATGTAAATCAAATCCAAAAAATCTTTATTTGTGAAAGGGGTCTTTGGCCCCAAAGGCCCCCCCCTCCATACGTCCCTGATCTGTTCCGGTTTAATAATGGTTTAGGTCAGAATTAGTTACTTGGTTACAAGTTTTATTTCTCAGCAACGATGTAGCCTAAGACTAACATATTTTGAACATCCATAGGCTAATTAATTTGCTAATAATCACCTGATAATAATTCTTATTCAGAACTTACATGACTGTGGGCAGAACAAAATTGTACAAGACCAAAGGGGGTAGATTAATAATATACTAAAATAAAAACAGTGAAAATTGTGGCAGAAAATGAAACGATGGAAAGCAAACACTTCAATTATGGTGAAAAATAAAATGAACTTTTTGACCAAGAGTCAATGCACACTGTGCACAAAGACATTAATCAACATTTTTGAAAATACGACGCGGGCAGCGCCGGATTTACAGCGGGGCGCACGGGGCACGTGCACCGGGCCTCCGCAAACAAGGGGGCATCCGCAAATACAAAACAGGTCTCAAGCAGCAAATTTACCGAATAATTTTGTAGCCCACATAATATTCGGCGAAGTTGCCGCTGCAGCGTCAAACGAAGCACAATATCGTTCAAATATTATGCTAAAACTTACTCATTTTTAATGGGGGCCTCCACAGATTTTTGTCCGGGCCTTTTTTGGTGTAAATCCGGCGCTGGATGTGGGGAATCAGAATATGAAGTCATACTGGTAAAATTCCTCCATCGTTACTCTATAAATGAATTCTGACCTAAAATTGTAAAAACTGAATTGCAAACAAACCGTGGTGATTTCAAATATTCCGATTGTAGACTCGGATATTCCGCACCCAATATAGTCTAATATAATATTTTATTTTTACGCAAAAGCCTATTTCGTACGACAATCTTCACAGACGTCCAGCCACTACATACCAACATTCATATTTAATTCATTTAAGCACGTGTAAAGGCAACAGACACACAAAGGCGCAAGCTGAACATCTAGTCTATGACACCGTTAGCCACACAACACTACAGCGAATGCAATCCAGAGGCATATTACAGCATTTGCTTTCTGATTCTACGCGTTTAGTTCACTATTTATAATATTACCAGTATGGTCCAGCAGCAGCAAGCGGAATCATCCGCTACGAGCGAATATTATTCTTGTACGCTGGAAGCAACAATACTATTAATCGCTAAAAGTGTATGGAAAAAGCGGGAAAAAGTACCCCACTCAATATTTTACACGCGTACAAAATTTGTTATTGCGGACCGCCACAACGACACAAAATTCTTGTTTTTGAATAGACAATGATCATTAAAGTTTGGCCCGTTTTTGCTTAACTGCAGCGCCTGAATACCGCAACCATTTTAGTATCAAAGTTTTTGAATAACCATGTATAAATGGCAGGATTTCTAAAGTCACACATTTACTTGATACAAAACCGAAACAAATGTGGAGAAAAAATTTAAATATGAGATTTCTTGATTCGCATCAAAAGGGTTGCATAGTTCATATGAGATAGGCTAAAAGCAGATCGTTACTGTTGCGTTACTGTTGCGTAGTCGGCGTTCCATGCAGCACTTCCAAAGAAATTTAGCAAATACAAAACTAACAAAATAGTCGATACAAAGTTCAAACGCTATAAAATGAATATGATACGTACGTAAAAGCAATGCAAAAAGACATTGATCTCATTTTAAAACTAATTTAAATAAAGATATACTGTAAACGGATTAAAAACTCAATAAAAGCTGCACAAAATAAATAGTGTTAGACAACAGAGGCCATATCATTTGAAGACGACATCAGATATCATTATAGGATCAATTTCTGTTTATCATAGTCGCACACAATAAAGGTCTTTTAAATTTAAAATGTAATACACCTTAGGCAAGTTGACCGGGTCACCAACTTGAACGCGTTTTCCGTCTTCATCAATAAGTTCCCCTCCTGGTCATGAGCATAAATGGAACCCAAAAACAAACCCCTGTTTTTTACCCCTTAACTCCTGCCTTGACGTGTATGTATTGACCAAAAATCTGTCTTAGAAAACAAATTAGACAAAAAGTAAACAAAGGTTAAAGTTCAAAAATTCTCCAATGAAAGGATGAAAAATAAAATGCCATGTCAAGGACCGAATCTTACGGCTCTCATTTTCATGAACACGAATTGAGATCTAGATTAATATTGATTTACAGACTAATCAATCAGCATGTGTGAAACAAGGTTAGATCTTGATTTGGTTATACTTCGCCTGCGCTGATTGGTCAGTTTGTAACTAGATCTCGATCCTGAACTCAACTCACGTTCATGTAACTGACTACTACAGTGTTTTGCACACTGATAAAACACAATGCAATACGATCATTTGTCTGAAACCTAAGGTTTGAACAATATTCTTCAGCAAAACCAATGTTTAAATCAGTGATTTTCAAAGTGCTGCCCGTTAGCCAAAAGTGGCCCATCGTCACTATATATGTGGTCCCACGGAACCGTTGCTGATGCTGAAAGGGCCACTTGGGCTGCGGAACTGCTGCTGAGAGTGCAGCTTTGGCCCATGGCGATGTTACTATGCCAAGAAAGGCACAAAAAGGGCAACTACTATTAAGAATGGCCGCTGCAATGAACAAGTTCAGGTAAGAATAGGCTCAGAAATGTACACGCACTGGTGTGAATGACAGCAAAAAAACGTCCGTCAGCAGTTACCCCTCACGTCGTAATTGGTGCACTGGAAGAAATTTGCCAGTAATCTCCTTTCTGAGTGGCCCTCGAAGCTTTGTTAAACAAAATTATGACCCACCAAAGAAAAAGTTTGAGAACCACTGGTTTAAATAGTACAGCAAGACGCAATTTACAAATCGCAAAACAGCTTACCCTAGACACAATAGCGGTAGGTTTAATGCACAAATAACAGACAAGCAATGCAATGTTACAAAGCTTGTCCTAAGTTTGGCACAAACTAAGTTCTAAAATAGAATACTTCTATACACTCAACCTAAAAACAAACTACTATTGTTTTGCGGACATGGTCTTTTATTTTCCAGCTTAAACAAAACGCAAATTACATTTTAACAAACCACAAGTAAAAGCACGGGCTTGACAACCTAAGTTCTTAATTAGATAACACGGATTAGTTATGTTCAGTTATCGTTCGCAATCAACTAAGGATTTTAAATGAACATAATTGAAAGTAGTATTTCATTCCAATTAATAAAATCTCTAATTTGAAATCTTTTTATCGAGTTGAAATTAAATAGGTATGATAAGCGAGCAGCTGGCATACTTCAGATGCCGTACAATTTTAACACGCATTTAAACGGCGTGTACGAAAACCAACATCACGAAATGGCTGAAGCTTAACGACTACAGTGCATTCGTTAAAAGATATTCCCAATACCGTACCGTACTTCAAAACACAAATCAGTTTCGGCACTAAATCGGCAGTATAACCGCTGGAATGAGTAACCGATATAAAAACTGTCTTCATCGACGTATATAGAAAAACTGATAGAACTCTGAAAGTAAGTAAACTACACTAAAATCAAGAAATGGAATGCTTGGATTTTTTCAAAGGAATACTAGAAAATTTGACATAAATAATTATACTAAAGTTTGATATGAATCGAGCTTAAGAATAACAGTTGGAATGTCAGCAGCTCGTTCACAAAGGCATCTATTTGATTATGATTCATTGTAATTCATATAATTGAATACGAGCCAAAAAAACGATAACTCAAACCATTGATAATAAAGCACATAAATAAAATACAAATGAAATGACGTAAGTCATTTAAATCAGAAGAGTTCTTAATAATCTCAGTAGAATCAGATCTAAACAAATATTAATACATGGTACTAATCTTAGTGACTATTCGGATCAAAACAAATCTGAATAGACGTTGAGCCTATAGATGCAGAAAAACTGTCGTGTCGGCTTTGTCAAACATAAAATAATCAAATCGATGAGGCAATTATACCATCCCACTCAAATGCATACCAATCACAATACTCGTAGTGTAAAACCTGCACAAAATTCAAATCAATGTCAAATGATAACGACAATTCGTTCAAAATCATGTTAACCGCTCCCGATTCACTGATGGTGATGCTATAGGCTGCGGAAGTTTCTAGAACGCAGGAACTAGAAGAAGCATTTGCTATTGTACGAAGCCAGCCAATAGCAGATCCTGAAAGTGATCGAGAAAGTGGCTGAAGAACGATGGAAGAAGCATGAAGACAGCGGGGACAACAAGATTCGGTTGTCATGGCGATGGCTGCCGAGCAACTCGTTGCTGTAGCGGAAGACTCAACGTCAGATTATCCTGAAGAAGAAATAGTTTTAAAAAACGACTGTAATACAATAAACTTCTTGGTTCAACTAGTATGGATATGATATAAGTATTTAAATAATAATAACATATGGAGTGCAATAGGATAGACAATAGAATGGTCTAAAATCAAAAAAGCACTCACTAGTATCACACTCATGAATAAATTCAAAGTATTGACCAAAGTTTCCCTGTTTAACAATCTCGAAATTCAAATAAATGACAAGAAATGTGGATGAATTATTGAACACATGCTAACGATCCGTTCTTTCAATGCAACACAAGGGCTGACGATTAGATAAAATAAGTAGTGTACCGGCATTAACTGAAATTTAAGTCGATACCCAGATAGACAAGAATAAGTATGCAGATAAAACAAGGATCAGCACCTAGACAGAATAGTGCATCCATATTTGGACAGACAAGGGTTGGTACCTACAACGATCATTGTGTCCGTACCTAAACCGGACAAGGGTCATACGCAAACAAATTTCGATACTCAGGCAAGAATACCGTACTGCCAACAGAGGAAAAAAATCAGTATCTAACCTACGTTTTACTAACCTTACTTTTATCGTATAATCTGTTAATGTCCATATTTTCACACAGGTTTACACGTTTTTGCCCTGATCAGGACTGCTGGAGCTGGGTTATAACAGCCGGACGCCCTTCCTGACGCTAACCAAATAAATAATTATCTGGCATGGGATTAGCAGCTAGTGACATTTATGTGTTTAACAGCCTTGCTGAAGGGCCTGTAACGCATGATTTCATAGTTACCGGCGCGGGGACTTGAACCCTGGTCCTCTAGACTCAAAGTCCGACGCCTTAGCCACTACACCACAGCACTTCGCTACGGTGTAGTGGATCTAGACACGACAAGAGTTGGCACTGAGACAACACGAGAGTCGGTACTGAGACAAGACAAGTGTCGGTACCTAGATCATGGTTTCCGAGGTGTCGTCGCGTCCCTCGTCGTCCATGTCGCCGTCGCGCGTTGTCTGAATCTCAATCTTCTCCACTGACAGGTCTGTGTTGACGTTAGTCACTGCCAGGATGGCGTCTCCCAGAGCCTGCGCCACACAAATATATGCTAATGTGTTATAAAACTTTAAAGTTGATTTCCTTAAATTTGCAAAAAGGAACTTAACTGGTTCGTGCACAGGAGCATTCATATACAACATGGAACCAAACGGCAGCAGCTTCAAAAACAAAAATATCACAGTTTTTGTTTATGGGTAACAATAATAACTGTAATGCAGCTTTCAAGATATGATTTCTATTTTTCTTCTTCATAATTAGCCAGGCTTGTAGATACGTTTTTACTGTAATTGCACCAACAAATAGATAACGCAAATACGATTGCAACATATCAATTGTCCAGCAGCTCTCGTACTCAAATTATGTGTAGATTCTACAATGTCTACAGTGTCTGCTAATTAAATGCCTACCGACCGGAACACGATGAGAATTTGTACAGCAAAATAAAAAAAGTATTATTGAGCAAATGAGTGATAGCAATGTGGTATGCGACAGAAAAAAAGAAGAAGAATGAATAACTTATTTTTTTTACATCTTTATTGCTTCAACAACAGAACATTAATTGACTAATACTTTGCACAGTTAAGCCAATTTAGAAACGAGTGAGTAAAGAAAATTAAAGCAAATTACCTTCAGCCTACAAATACAGGTGCAAACAGTGCAAACACAAATTATGACAATTAAAATAACATTATAATAACACTCAAGGACAAAGCACACATGCAAAGCACACATGAGCGCATGAAGCAAGTGCAATAAAACAAAGCATACCTTGTCGTAGTCAAAGTCGTCGACGTATCCGCCGCTGACGACGCGAGTCTGACGCTTTTCAATTCTCGTCTCAATCACACCGTTCTTCATCGTGCGATACTGAATACACACAAGAGATACACAATGCAGCTGACAATACATGCATACAATACGTACAGAGGCTGGGCATTGTAACTCGATTCAATAACAATAAAAAAAATAGCATATCCAGACACAACAGGGGCAAGTTTGAAAGAATGTAGACAGTCATCCTTACTCAAACATTATTAACGTATAATTAATTATATTATCTAATTGTTGAACCTTGCCTAATAACTACACTTCGTTCAAACTTGTCCAACTGGCATAGTGTTCTACCAGTGTACCAGGGTATAAAAATATATTGACCCTCATGCATCAAGAGTTTTTGTTTTTATTTTTTGTAGTATAGTATTGTGTGTAGCTCAAAGACTACATAGGCTACAGTCCAGTTCTGTGCAAGAGTGCTGGCACAGAACCCTTCTTTAGTCGCCTTTCACGACTCGCCAGGGGACTCTGGTAATGGTATGCAAAAAATTCTAATTTTTGCCCACCTCAGTGACGACGTTTCCGTCTGCGTCCGTGTACGTCCGACTGACAGTCTTCCCCTCCACCAGTCCGCCCCAGGCCCCCCCCTCCCCCCAGTCACCGCTCTGGCGGCCCCCCTCGAGCCCCGACATCTCCGCGCGCCGGTCATACTGCTGAGACGCCTGGTCGTCGTCGTCGTACTGCTCATGCCATGATAAAGGATGCGGAACAACGGCGCAAACAATTCAATCATAGAAACGAATTACATGGCAAGTAGAAATATCCATGTACCGCTAGCCATGTCACTAGTGTTGTAGTCAGACTAGACAATTTAATATCACTACCCGCAGCATTGTAAATAATTAATACGAACAGTATTTGTGATATTTTTGCTTACTGTCATGGACGAATAACTGATAAATAAATGAATGACAAGTCTAAGGTCCGATTTCTACAGCACTCATATATGCTCTTTGTAAGGACCTTGCTCAATTTAATGGTGGCCCACATCTGCCGTTCGAAAACACCCACGATTTATAATAAATTTAAGGGTACAATATTGTGTTCCACATGAATTCATGCTAATTTATATCTAATCTCAATAATGGTTTAAATTTATGACATCACAGTAGTTTTGTGAGGCTAATTAATTCAAATTGAAGACACTTATTCTAATGACAGTTGTGGGCTCCCATTAAATATCCATTCTCGCCGAGAAAGGTTCCTTAGAAAAGAGCTTAGAAACGTCTCCGGAATCAGACCTATATGTAAATAATGATCACTTCTTCATTTCGCCACTGAGGCTAAAAATATAACATATCAACAAGCAGCATCAAGACAAAAACAGCAAAGCAACCCAAAAAAACAACAAGGCTAATACAAACTTGAAGTGTTTTTGATAAATAAAAATAAGTTCTGGCTAAATTGAAAAAATAAAATAAAAATGTGCCAACAATGAAGTCTACTCATTGCTACCTGTCCGCCAGGACCACCGCCGCCGCGCATTCCGCTGTAGTTGTCGTAGTGGTTCACCGACGCGTACTCATTCTCCGACACGGAATTCTCGTACCTGGGGTTCTGCACGCCCCCTGCAACCCCCACCCTGGCGTCAGAGAAGGACTGCGTCCCGGCGCTGACCTCCGACCCGTTGAACCTCTGGTCGTGGACCTGCGTGGACCAGAGTGGAATATTGTAATCAGTGGCAAAATTAAACTATAAAAACGCCAAAGAAGAATTATTTCACTAGGCCAGAACTTTTTCGCCAATTTTTCATACATTTTCAACTAATTAAAACATTCCGCTAGAATTGTTCCCCCTTTCTGTTGAACTGGAATATCTTTAATTAACTCGTCGCCATAAAACCAGCAATTGAACATGTAAGGACAAAGAATCCCCCAAAAAAAGGTTTTTATCATATAGGAATAAATTTTTCGAACAACCAAGTACTCCTTTAGAGAAATTGGACGATTGGCGGGCCTTTGAAAGCTCTGGTTGCAGCCTGTAGAACTGGGCCAATATAATTAAAGAAGAATTCACTCAACTTTGCATCAAAATGTAGTTAACTTCACTCTCAATTTTACATCATTTTTTCTGCTAATTAGTAAATTGGCCTTCCATCACCCAAAAAAATATTAATCTAAATAATGCATCGAAAGTTGCCTATATCATCACCTTCAACGTATCACTGCTAGCATGTCAAAACATATGCATCATTTTAAGTATAAAAGTGCTTTTTTGATATATTAGTGCAAAAAAAGCAACCCGAAAAACAACCTTGGATTTTCTATCGATCTCATAATTGTATTCTAGAAATATGAAATTTTTCTTAGCATTATCTTAGAACAGTATAGAGATTAGAGAACTCAATTTCAAACTTCCTTTATGAAATGTTAATATGAACAATTTCACAAAAGAACAACATCGAATAACCAAGCAATTAATTAGCATCGTCAATTTCTACCCACCCCAGCACCGCCCCCCCCGAGATCATACTCCCCGCCGCTCGCCTCCGACGCGGCATACGTCACCCCCGTCCCATAGCCTTGGTACGGCCCCACCCCCTGGTAGGCAGGCTCCTCCCACTGGTCGAGGGCGGGCACTGAACCCTGCCTGCGACCCCCCCTCAGGGTCAAGGTCGCGGTCTTGGACCGGTCGGCCTCATAGAGTTCGTTGCGCTCAGTCGCGTTGCCTCCCATCACTGTGGGCAGAGGGAAGATGCAATTTGTTCAGCAAAGAAATAAAGGTGTGAAAATGAGGTATTTGATCAGCCAATTAAATAAAGATGTGAAAATTATATATTTTGTCATTCAATTAAATAAAGGTATGAAAATAGTGTATTTCGTCAGCTAATGAAATGAAGGTGTTAAAATGATGCAATTCATATAACAATTAACTAAAGGCGATTGGCGCACTTTATCTGAAGATAGCAGTAAATCAAAGCTGTGGAATGCAAAATTCAGCAATAAATTCATGAAACGATGATATATTTAATTGTGTAATTGAGCAATTAAATAAGGTGTCAATTACGATGCACTTTATCTAGAAATTAAATAACGATGTAAAAATGATGCATTTCATTGGTCAATTTTAAAAAGGACTGATGTCATCAAACACCTATTCCTTTCATGACATGGCGTTCTTAGCCAAAAACGGAATCTGGAGCTAACTCAAGCTCCAACAGCAGTGATGACTGAGTAAGTGGTGAATAAAAATCGTTCACTGGACTAAATACTGTAAGTTTAAAAATGCACTTAGCTAATAATAAGAGCAAAACAATTATGCATTAATAATTATAAGAATTATATTTTTTTAAATTCATAAACCTTAGACATAATTATGCATAATTAGGTCCTTTTTGTCTAATTGGGTATAAAGTCCAATTACTTACCAAGGATTGAATTAAGCTTGAATGCGATGCATTCAATTTGCACGTCAAGCATAACTATTATTAAATGCTGAGCTGTAGCATGGGGCACTTTTGCATTTTAATGAAATGGTCACATCACACGTCATCAGTACAGCCACGCATGTGTACTTGACGTCAAAAAAGTGCGGACACCACGACATGATGGATGAAGACACGATATCTAATATTAGACACGGATCTAATATTTCCTGAGATGCCCATATAGTTGAGTAGTATCAATAACGATTGCTATTAGGAATAAAGAGCATAGTATTACCATTCTCCATGCTCTGTGCAAACTGGCGCGGTGCGGCACGGTTTATTTTCTGCGGAGACGGAGGCTTGCCCATCGCTCCGCGCTGAATCTCAAAGTGCGTGCGCGTGGGGCCACGGTGACGCGGACCAAACCGACCAAAAATGTTCGCCGGCAACGGCTCAGACTCGCGCAGTCTACACGCACGGGAAATGCTCAAAATGGTGTACTTGAAAAAGGTAGCTTGAAAAGAACTATTTCAATTTAACGATTTTGGTCAGATTCAAAGCACACTATCATATGTAGCATAGGCATAATATTTCTATAAATAGTAGTAGCAGTTAACTAAATCAGACAAACATCGAATGTACCACATAGCAGCAGTACTTCATCTGACAGAAAAGTTAACTATTTATAGCCTTCAGTTAGAAAAAAAGTTAACATTTTAAAAACTAATCTCACTGGGAAATCGAAAAAGAAAACCTGATGCATTATAAGTGAATAAGGCCCTGGTGCTCGACTGTAAACGTCAGACACCTGAAGCGGGTGTGATGTTCCACAGCCAAATAAAGTTACGAAAATCTTGAAGTGTCATTCGCGAATGGGGCCCTAGAGTGGGCAGTCACTTGCAGAAATCCTCCATGTCCACAGCATTACATTAAAAAAAGCTAAAGTATTAATTGCGAATGACACCCTAGATCAGTGATCTTCCACCTTTTTCCGTTTGAGGGCCAAAAAAAATTTCCAGACCTGTTTGAGAGCAGTACATTCTCGCAAAGTAAAATACGGGCGCTAAACCTACCGTACCACAAATGTTCTACAAAGAAAGTATTTTAAAATTCAATTGTTCAACTCCATGTTTTCGATTAATCACAAATTTGTGGGTTTCCCCCTAAATTCACAAATATTATGATTTCTTTAAAAAAATCGTGAAATTGTCCAATGTTTCACAAAAAGTCGTAAGTTATTATTTTGCCAAAATTTTCCTCTAAAACTTAATTTGATACAATTTACGTAGAGTAATTTAAGTCATTCATCAAAATAATGTGAAAGATGTATGCACTGAGGAAGTATAATAATACCCCGGCAAAAGCGTGATAGCTGAGTCAAAAAAGCAATTTTTCATATTTTCACGATATCGTAGAGGAGATAATTAGCAACAGGTCTCCAAATTTTATCTGAAAATATGTTTTAGTCCAAAAGTTATGAATGTTCTCGAAAAAGGTTCTAAAAATCAAGTTAACTAAAAATTAAAAACTAAAAATTAAACCAACTCCATAAAATCCAGGTTATTTCGCTTGTAGCTGGCCTGCATCCGTTTCTGCCGGTGTCCAATGCTTTCGGAAATAGAATGTTCCAAGCGCCTTCGTCTTTCAAATCTTGCTCACACAACTTTTTCAGTACCATTTTTTTCCCCAGCACAAGACTGACCATCTTAAACGCGTCAAACTCGCTGCGTTAACAAAATGTGGCTGTGCTTGGGCCACAGTCTAGTGTAGCATGTAGGCCTAAACATTGCTTACTAGGCTGTGAATCTTTTCAGGTCAATGACATCACGCATAATTATGCATTCTAGCGCGATCACGATTATCCAGCGACAGATTCTCGGTAACAACAACTTTGTGAGCTTCATATTAATGCATCCACAATTTTTTAGGCTGGCTAATTCAATTTCTGAAACTTTTTGCGACAGCATTCATAGTTACTTTTGAATCAAACAATTTGGTAAAATGAAATTTGGAGGACTTGTTGCAAAGTATCTCCTCTGCAAGCCCTGCCAGTAAAAAAAAATACTGACGATCGACTGAGTTATCGCTATACGATTGTACGTATCGCTTGGGGATATTTCTCTATTGTGAGATACTCAATATTGTCAATTTGATTCAAATGGAACAGGCGAAAGATGCTTGTAATAATTATAAATCTGGGCCTGTGGCCGCGGGCCGCATGGCGGGCCTCGACAGGCCGCATGCGGCCCTCGGGCCACATGTTGAAGAACGCTACCCTAGATGATCGACTGTGAATGGCTGTCACCTGAAGAAGGCGTGATGTTCAACGGCCAGTCTCCACAGTCGCTTGGCCATCGTGTAGTTGACGAGCTTGTAGTCGTAGCTCGTCAGCGCGTCATCCAGCTGAGCCACATACATTCACGTGCACACGCCTTTATTTCACTGATTGCAAAAGTGTACCATATCACACCTTAATTGAAAGGTTTCAACACCTTTATATAAAAAAATCAACAAAAAGCTTTTACAAATTTATTAAATTAACATTAATCGTTTCTATATTTGATATAATAAACCAAAGAAATACACCGACGGTTTTCATTCATTCCATAAATGTTTTGAATCAGCATAGCGCTATACCATCAAACATTAATTGAGTTAAAAATAGATCTACTCTAATCTATTCCCAACTTCTACTTAATCCCTAACCTCATTTAATCAAACCCATAACCATAACCTACGTTGATCATAACTTGAACGAAATACATTGTTACAAAAATATTACAACAGTACGCAGACTCAATTGTATTGTTGTTCTAAAAATAGCGCAACATTGCGCAGACTCAATTGAATACTCGTACTGTTGCCTCGCGTACCTCCCCGGGGCGTATCTTGATGGTGAAGATGTTGCGCTTGTAGGAGATCTTGAGGATCTTGGGCCAGGTGAAGCGACTGATCCTCAGACGATCCTTGTAGATGAGCAGGCCCGCAGCACACACACCGATCTGCACGTCGCTCCCGTTCTCCTCCTAGCACCGACATTCAAGCTCACGTCATTCAATGATGTCATTCAACGACGTTATTCAACGATGTCATTCAATGATGTCATTCAATGAGGTCATTCAATGAGGTCATTCAATAAGGTCATTCAATAAGGTCATTCAATGAGGTTGTTCAACAAGGACATTCCACGACGACATTCCACGACGATTATGATGATGACTTACATAGCAATTCTATTTAACCGTTGCAAAACAATGAATTAATATATATTAATAATATTTCTTCGTTGCTATTCAATATTCCAAAAAAATTAAATTAAATTAATATATAGAACCTATGTAAAATGTAAGAACAGTGTATAGTACGGTATCGTAGATAGCGGTATATTATTAAAATTGAACAAATATTCACGTTATTACGTTTAATTATTGTCATCATATCAAGGCAATTAGTTTATTATGATATATGAGACAATACTAAGTCTTATCACCGAAGACATCTCGGCACGCCGAAGCAAAATAATAACACTTCTAGCAATAACGATGATCCCCATGATAGAAAACCATAGATTCATATCCACTTGCCGACAATATCTCATCAGCATCAACCATCTCAGATGATACTGGCAGCTAGCAATAAAACACCCCGTGCAGGCCGGGGAACAAAGAACTGGCTTGCAGCCCAAAGCTCCCCGGGCGAGTCGTCAAGGGTGACTAAAGAAAGGGGAATGCTTTCTGTGAGGGCCCCCGTGCACAGAACCGGACTGTACATAGTCTCTGCGCTATGCGCGGTCATTAAAGTAAAAAAGCAAAAAACATTCTCAGGAAAGCATAACATGACAACTTGACATCAATTCTGAATGCGACAAATCTGTTATATTTTTGTCATAGGAACAAAGAAGTCCATTTAAACATGAACAACCCTGGAAAATCTTTATGGTAGAAAGTGACCTTGACCCTGCTGACCTTGGCATAGTGAATGTGGACTCCGTAGAGGGAGAGCTTCTTGGCGTTCTCCAGATACTGCATCTCAGCCTCCATCGGCGACAGACCCCTACAGAACACATGGTCTAAATTCAACCTACTTTCATTTCAAATTTGTCCTGTACAAATACATTTGCAATGTTGATAATAACATTGCAACTAGCAACATACAATTGAAAACAAACGCGTGCATATAACAAACTACTGAAAAGACAAATAGTGTCAAACAACGCGTGGAATTTGCATCAATATACAAGTATAACAAGTACAATAACAAATGAACTTAAGCTCATTCATTATTTTACTCGTAATTTGGTTCATTATTAAATAGCTTGAGCGAGAATTTGTAAAATATCAGTACAGACATCATTGATGTAAAAACCAGAAACCTATACTATTTAGGCTTAATTATCGGTTTTCGTTACGTCATTTGGCAAATTCCTTGGCAATCGTTAATTAATTTGGCCATCACTAATGATCGATGATTATAAATTAACCACACTTAGGCATTTACTTTATTAATATTCGTTTAATATAGTAGTTATCCATATACAGTAGTAGTACTTCAGTTGATTATCATTCACTATCACTACCCCATTGTTTTGTTAATTGAGCGTAACACCAAATACTCAGAATCATCTCAGTTTCCACTATCATTCAGCATGTAATTAAAGAAATAATTCATTTAGAAATAGTTAAACCTCGCCACCTGTGCGTTCGGTGCAGTTCGGCGATCTTGTCGAGCAGCTCCTCGCTCTGATTGGGCGCAAAGTGAATGGGCTTGAGGTACTGGACCCCGCCCCCCGACCCGTGCTCGTTTGGGTCGTAGTCGCCGAGCTGTGATTGGGCGGCGTATGACCCAAGTAGGGCAAGGGTCACAAAGGAACACGGCAGTCTGCGGCGTTAAACATGTTGCTATGAATGATGCACAGAAAATATTTCTGTTAGGACCGACTGACCAATTGAATGCTTTATATAAATTTGAATAGATACATAAAAAGATACATTTAGAGACGTACTAATTTTCTACATTTTAGATGCCATGTTACAATAGTCCTTCACAGACTTATCTGAGCATATTTCTTATATTCATGATACACGTAACGACAAGACCAAATACATGAAGTTTAGGTATTTGGACTGGCAATTGCACAAACAACAATATGAGATTAAATACAAGATCTCAGCACACTTTCTTGTTGTTTGTTTTTTGTAGTTTAGGGACCGTGTGTCGCACAAAGACTACATATACATGTACAGTCCGGTTCTGTGCAATAGAGCCGACACAGAATCGCTCCTCCTTCTTTAGTCGCCTTTTACGACTCGCTTGCAGCACAGAGCTAAAGCTCTGGGCTGCACATTCTTTGTTCCCCGGTCTGCATGGGGTGCACACTAATTAACGAATGGGGCTCCTAGCGTTCTTTAGAATTAAGCGACAGTAATCCACACAATCAAGAATGGACTTGTTTGACTCACTTTCCACGCAGCACATCTGTGCGCAGCTGCAGGAACAGCTGATACCTGCGCGACAACCAACAAAACTGGATCTAAATGCACAAAACATTTTATAGGATGAAACCCTGTGCTACAGCAACTGCAAAACACTGCCCGTTTTCAAATATCTCAATTCAGGATTTAATCTCAAAAGAATTTTAATCTAAGACCCATTATTGATTGAATATTGATTGTCGGTCGCACCTCGTCAGTTCGTCGTTGATGGCCGATGGGTCGGGGGGGTAGAACTTGACCTCAAAGTTAAACTCCCAGGGGCCATTGTCGATCTGCTTCATCACCTTCTTGTCATTGTCCAACCAGAACTGACAACAAGACAACACTGAACAGTCCGCGCACAACAAATAACAATGCTGTTCAAAGTTACGGGCCCGCAATGTAGACAACGTAAATCCCCGCATACTAGAGTCAAACGGAATAAATGGATCCGCAACCCACTGAGCCGTAGGCGAGTCGTAAAAGCAACTAAAGAGGGCGGATCCGTTCTCTGTCAGTGCCGTAATTGTCTTTGCTACACACGGTGCTCAATCTCTCAAAACCATCATCACATAGCCAAACGTAATTCTGCATAGGCTACAACATACGGCAGAACATGTGTAAACAATGCTAGAAACAGGGTTTATGATGGAATAAGGATTGTTGCTTGTATTCTTTCCATTGTTCTCATTTTGTATTGATTGTTCGATCAAGTCTGCTTTGCGGAACTACTCGTTTCTTCGGGGAACTCTTCACTTTACTCGCTTGGCAGCTGTTGGGGAGCCTCGGCCTACTTCATAGTCTGTTTCAATGTCTTTTATCATT
>JAQIWG010004457.1:0-15984 GCA_034695025.1 Chamaedrilus cognettii | reverse complement strand
ACAGACAGACAGACAGACAGACAGACAGACAGACAGACACACAGATTAAGGCTTACTACTTTATTTATATAGATATATATACGCGTGGCTTTAGGCCCACATGGATTGTAACAACAGCTTGCTATTGCTTAGAATTACTGCCCCTGCTGTTCAGAAGAGAGGCCTATAGGTCTACTATAACGCTTCTGAACGGCACTGGCAATGCTTGATACTCCGCACTGATTGAGACGACAGGCTAACCCTGTATACAGGCTGCCGCATACTATTATAGACCGACACGACTGCGTAGCTCTATAACCACGGTTCTTCCTCTGATTCATAAAACTGCGAAATGGTGCCCCCATGCTGCTAGCATAGAGTGTTTTATCTACACGTAGAGTCGTGCTGAGGCTCGCTAGTCGTGTACGCCCACATTGGACCTGTCTAAGCATGTGACTGGTGAGGCATGGGCCATGCAATGCCAGGACTAGCCACGTACGTAGGTAGTGGTTTACTAATAATCGTAGAACTACATTCTGCTTATCTCTAGCTGAGAAATTATACACAAGAACCACACAGCGCAGTGCTCTCACTGGACATGAACGCGTTTTGGAAGGTCGTCGTCTCGGCTAATTACTCGAATTTGCTCGATATTGAGCAGACAACCGCAGAAACTCACGAGCGGGGGGCGGGGAGCGGAGCCCGGGGGGCTTGGGGCGGGGGGAGAGGGAGGAGTCCGGGGAGGAGGAATGCGGAGAGGGGGAGTTCGGGGGAGGGGGATAATGATTGAGACTTTTTCTTTCCGTGCAAAACTCACGACCGATGCAGAGGTATGGGAACGGAACTTCTGACTACTACATGACACAATAATACAACTGTTTTTCTCCAATGGCAATACGATTTCAACAAAAAGTTTGTCAAGACTTAATCATAGGGCCTACTTCTGTCATAATTCATTTATATTCGGCATCTATTTTCCTCCCTAATAGCCATTGAGAACGCTCGACAATTGCTCGACTTTACCTCTACTCGATGTACTGCTCGATGTGGGTCGTTTTGCTCGATACTCAATTAGTAATAGCCCGATAGCCGAAGCGAGAGCTCTGACGTGATCTCAGCCAATAATGCGCTACAACGCTGACACACATAACCACGGAAAATCTCTGCGTTTTACCACGATGTCATGTCGGCCCGCCCACGTCGGAATCGTGCACGAAAAGTTTGCTGAAATTTTATAGTAGTATGTCGTATTGGCTAGAAAACTAGAGTAATAACCCATTGAGGTCTAAGTACTTGGTTTGCCCCAGCATTATACATAAATGCGCGTGCTGAGTAGAGTCACGTCAGATCTTTCCCACGCCGGCTAGACTCAGGCTGCAGCCGAATGACCTACGCGTAATTACTTAATAATCCTCATCATACAATAGGAAATAGTCATCGTTCTGCATAGTTCTCTAATTTGATAGGCCTTGGTAGTTTACTATAAGTTTTGTACAAGAGAACGCTGATGTCATACGATTATTATTCAATACAATTATGAGTGTGGATAGCCTATAGCCTAGAGCGCAGGCTGCAGCGTCATTCACAGCTCAACAGCTCAGTGTACTACGCGTCTCACGCTGAGTCATCCATATAATACCCCACTCGGAAAATTACTCTCGCCGTGCACAGAAATCTGAGAAAAGATGACGTCACAAGACGGCGCATCACGTGACACGCGGAGCACCAATCAGAGCCGTCCCTCCCCCGTCCTGCTGCCCCTAGTCTGCGCCTCGCGGCGCTGCGCTGACACCTCCTCCCGCTGCGGGTCTCGGTCTGCTCCTGCAAGGTCGAGGGGACTGGTCCCTTGGGCGTGTCTCGTCACCCTCCTCCTGCATAGCGGCGGGGCGGCGGGCGCGCCCGGACGGGCGTCTCGAGAGTTGGGGACGCGGGGGGGGTGGGGCGCATCTCAGGAAGACGTGTTGCCCCCGTACGCGGCGTGCATGAGGAACAAGTGCGACCTGCGCACACACTACTGCGACATGGTGCGACGAACTTACGATCCTCCGTAGGCCTAACTATCTTGTCAAACACTTTCACTGGCTCATCGACAGCCTTTATGGAGGATTTTGGAAAATGGGGCGTAGGCCAACTGAATTTCAGGAGAGGGGAGGGGGTGTAGTCAGGGCTGGTGTTGGTCCTTTAATAGGATTATGGTAGTAAAAATTTCTTGGGCCTAACTTAGGCTGACTATATCATCTTGGCTAAGTTGATTTTAGAGTTACTGCATTTCTGCAGCTTATTCTCTGCTGCATTGCAGCTGCGGCTGCTGCTGCTATACTTCTACTACTACTACTATTACTACTGCATCCACTCTCACTGCCACTACTACTCCCACTACTACTCCCACTACTACTCCCACTACTACTCCCACTACTACTCCCACTACTACCGCAGCACTGCTGCTGCTGATTACCGCCTTGCTGCTGCTGCTGCTGATGACTACCTTGCTGCTGCTGCAGGCTCTGGGCGTGTGTGCGCGCTGTGCGGACGACTGTCACCCGGGACGCATCAGCGGCAACGTTGTGGAGGAGCGCGAGTGTAACCAGAAGTGTGGCTGTGAGTGGACATATAGGCTGCCATCTAACGCTCTAGCCATTAGTGTAGTAGTGAGTATAATAGTCCATACATGTACCTTCTATACCTAGCCAATAGTGTGGCTGTGAACATGTGTAATCTCATCTGTAAGCTCAAAAATGAGTTCGCTCGGCTTCCCTCTCGCCAGTCCTTAATGAGTGAATAGGCCTGTCCTGATTTCATTCATTCTAGTAGCAGAAATCATACACAATATTTAATTTGCCAAGATTGCCATTCACGTCGTACACCCTTGACAAAGGTGGTTTAAATTCGTCAGCCACAAGTGTTCCTGCAATGCCGACCAGTCTGCGGTAGAACCACCACCAGCGACCATCAGTTAGTGCAATGGGGCATCCATCACCTCCTCCCCGTAAGGGGCTACTCTCAAAAACTCTAGCGACTACACCATTCCATTCTGAAAACACCTTTTTGAGATTTAGATACCGATGGACTTGTACTCCTAATGTAAGACCAGTTTCAAAATGTAGAATTCCTTAACTTGAGTTTATTACTTACAAATTCTTGTGTATTCACTCTAAGTTAAGCTCTGGTTCTTACGCGACAAGATTGTTGTATTGATGCGTAGTAGTAACCATCTTCAAGTATTTTCTATCGAATTGGAAATCCACACTCAAGCAGTAACCACCTGAGAACTACTGGTGAAGTTTTACATCGTCCAACGAGCGCTGACGATGGGGATTCCTCACGTCTGATCTAGACACTGACTTTCAAATTTCCCATATATCGTTAGAGTACCAATGACAAGAAAATTCCCCGTCACATTTCTCTGGGGCGCGCAGTAACGGAATGCTGATGATAGCGCTAGAATAATATGAATTGTTGGAAAGACATTGTCGTCTGGATACATGAAGGAAATTGTGACAAAATTCTGAGCTGTTGCGACGCACAAAAGACATCATTTATTAAGAAAAAGACTGCTTAGGCATCCTTTTAGTATCGTACTGTCAAACTCTTTTATTTCACTACTGGTCTGTTGAAATAGTAAAAATGACTTTAAATAGAATTAGACATTTTAATAGAAATGACCCAAAATATGCTACATTTGTATTTCCTACATGTATTTTCAAGTAAATTGTTACAAATTATGCTGAAAATTTAAAATATTTTAAAAAAGTGTGACAAACTTGTGAAATTGAAAGAAAAAATGTAGCAAGTTTTGGAATTTCCTCAAAATTGCAAAAGGTACATGAATGAAAAAAAACCACTATAGTACATGTATAATGTGATCAAAAACATTGCGATATGCTATGCTGCATATATTTCTATGATATAGGGTAACTATGTGATATCATATGCTACTATGTGTGCTATGTGATGCTATGTACTATACGTGTATGTGACAGGGTACTACGTGTACAAGTCGTGGCAGGACTCCGTAACAGCTGCGTCCACTGTGGAGCCCACCAGGCAGCCAGCAGCAGCAGCAGCGGCTCTCAGCGTGCCAGGTAAGGCCTCTCTCCCACGTCCCGCAAGTTCCGATCGAGGCCGAAGGCTTCTGAATTAGAACTGGAGATCGCATTCTCTGTTAGCAGCGTTGGCAGAAAAGACCTCTAAAAGCCGCCATCTTGCCACTTGATCTTATGAAGCTATGTAATAGCTTACAGCCAGCTGATGCGTGACGGCATAGGCCTGTGCTAAAAACTATAATGAACTGAGTGGCAAGATGGCGGATCGGTGGGGTGTCCCACTTTATGAAATTTACCCATCTGCAGGATGCACGGATGCACAGGAAGCACCCAGTGGCTATGTGAGTGTGCCCTATACGTGTTCATTGCTCAGTCGAGCTGTGGCATCCATCGTGACCTAGTTCTGCTCTGTATGCAGGGTCCAGTGGCTATGTGAGCGTGTCACATCTGGCGCTCGGTGCAGCTCTACTCGTCATACTTGGCCTAGTTCTATCAAACGTGCTCGCTTGGACTGTCATCCTCTACAGGGTGTGCAGGGGGGGCAGGAGGGGCCAGGGGGGCTTAAGGACCCCTTGCTGCGAGGGTAAGTTGTCGGCTTGCGCCTAATGTAACTGGCTTTTAAAGAATTTATGTCTTTCAATTTGAGGCTCTGAGAGTTTAGATTGGCATAATAAAGAGTGCACTCCTTCAGCAAACCGTTAGACCAACTACTGTACGCCGACACCTATGACGTTGTGACCAATCATAAACTCCGCAGAGCAGTAGACGGTCCAATCAAAATGCAGCATGAAAAATTTTGAAACTACTAAATTGGGGGCGTTCGCAGATAGGCTAGGGTTTAGGTCTGAAAAGAATGCTTGAATGCAGGGGGGCATCAGGTTTCGTCTGCTTACTTGCGTGCGTATGAAACGTACAAGTCCTTACGATTGACATCAAAGAGCCTATCAGTAATACAGCCGTGGTTTGTCTGCAGACCCTGCGAGAGACGGCTGCACCTACAAACTAGCTCGCCCCACCCTCGACACCAATCAACACGACCACCATACACCACCCAGCTCCTGGGCCACGCAGCAGAAGCTGATTGGTCGCCTCGAGCCACGTGACGAGTTGGTAACCAATCAGGAGGCAGGAGGCAGGGTGTTCAGGGGGGCCAGTGCGACTCAGTCGGCGCAGTCGAGTTGTGACACGTCTCTGAGGCCTCTAGTGAGTCCCGACAGCACCCTGTGAGGCAGTCTGGGCGTGGGGCCTGAGGCCTGGGGCCTGGGGTCAGGGCCTATACTATTACCAGGGCCCGGGTCTGCGTCGCTGCTGCAGCCTTCTGAACAGGGTTCTGTTAGCAGGCGTAGTAAGCCAAAATAAGGATTAGATGAAAATTGTACGCCTGGTTTGAAACGGTCAGAGCAGCACTACGCATGAAAATCGACTGTTGGCATAGGCCAAAGCGTTTTTAGAGAGTATGCAGTTCCAATACGCCTGTTTTAGAAGGACATGTTCTACCAGGTCTAAACTTGGTCCTACTTGTGCATAGTAAGCAGGGGCTAGGGGGTCTGACAAGCAGTCAGCAGGGACACAAACAGCTAACATAATTTACTCTAAGGTGTACTTGTGTCCAAGTTTTTTTGGGACGCAAACAGCTAACATAATTTACTTCAAGGTGCACTTATGTCTTTTGACTGAGGAATGATCAAATGCGGTCGTCAGATGAAAATGTAATTGCGGCCAAATTGCTAAAGCATTCGCTGAGCTGGGTTAGGGTTAGTTCCCGGCAGTTGACTCTCGCGTTATGTTCGTTCAACGGCTGTCAATTGAAATTGTGCAACGAAACCTTCAATGTTTTAGTTAAAATCACATAGCCTACATTTTGAATCGTGTTGGACCTAGATGATAGATCTGCTTACGCTACATCGTTATTTTCTAAGCGACAAAAGGTTGACTAGCATACTTATGTTAACATAATAATTGTTCATATAGGCCTAAATATTATTGTGTCGGATTGAACTTATTATGTAGATGTTATTGTTACCATTGCACGTTTACTAGCAGCTGCCGTATATTAGGTCTGAATTTGATGGCGGACCTAATTCAGCGTGGTCTTGGCATAAATGTATACTCTTCAAATGTGTGGGCAGCAGTTTCATGACCAAGTTGTGTGCGTTAGTAACAGAATATTGTGTATCGACGTTTGAACGCGACTAGTAGTTTGCAATAAATTGTTTTGACTCTTGTGATAAAGACAGATTTTATGCACAATTCCGTACTTTGTTGAAGTTCGTTCTCTACCAATCAAGCTAGAAAAATAAGAATATATAGTTATGGATCATTGCACTGCGCCCTGACACTGCCCAGTGAAGTTCTAATCAAGTCTGTGAGCTTCTTTTTAAAGCAGACAAAACGTTTCCAGAGTCATTTACAAAAAATGATTATTGAAAAAGGCAATAACGATTCTGATGAACATTATTTGTCAACTTGGACTGACCTTTTTATTAATTACATCGATATGAACACTAAGTCTCTTTGTGAACACCGAGATGCAGTGTTATCATATCATATCTCATCATAGTTGTAACGACTCTATGGTGATAACTCCAATCATAAGGAATTCACTCTATTTTTGCCTTTATTTAATGTCAACAGATTACTTACAATAAATAGGCCGACAAAAAAATTATGACATGCAAACACTCAACATACTCATTTTCACTATATCACAGATTGTAAGCTTGTGGCTCTCCTAATGAGACTGAATTACAATTAGAAAGGAATAAGGATTATTGTTGACCTATACAGCATACAACTGATTTTTAAACGTGGGCAGTGGGCTTAATTTTCTTGGGTCGAGTGGTATCACTGAACTCATTACTGTTCTTTACAACTTCGTCCAGCCCAGCCGTGATTGGTAGAATAACAGACAGGACATAGTTGACAATTGGGGGAACAGCACAGGCTACACCGCTATCGTCACGAGGCCTAGGCTAAGTATGACGCCACGGAGGCCCAGGCTAAGACTGTGACGTCATGGGGTGAGCGTAAGGGCGGCGGTGGCCCCCTGGATGAGGTCGAGCATGAGAGAGGGAGGCAGGGCGGCGAAGGAAGCGTGTCTGGTGACGTGACGCAGGTTGTGTGCCGTATAGCGCATACAGAGCCGCTCCACCTCATCTACAGCATCACAACACTTGAGCGATTGATCCATAGGGTCACATCACTTGAGTGATTGATCTATAGCGTCATAGTACTAGAGTGATTGATCTACAGCGTCACAACACCCAAAGTGACTTGCTTTGTAACAGCACAACACGGTACACCACACCCAATATCTGATTAAAATACCAATTATATGCATATCGAACGTATCACACCTATAATACTTAAATACTCCATCATACTCCGTAACACCCTTTTAGGTCTATATACCTACTGTACACAACGGTACCCTATTCGCGTAGCATTACACTCACCACGTCGGGCAGGTGTAGCAGTACTACTCACCGAGTCTGGGCAGGTGTAGCACTGCGTCAGTGTAGAGATCTACAACGTTGTCGACAGCGAGGAGGGGAGAGAGAGAGACGAGGCTGAGTGTATGCAGGCCCTCTAGCGAGAACCGATCCCCCACTGCAGCATAGTGTTTGTAAAGCGTATAGTGTATGGGGGGTACGGATAGCGTATGTTTGATGTAATAATTATGTGATAGAAATAACAGAAACTTCCGATTTACAATCGATTTAGAAAATATAGCGCATGAATCGTGTGCATGGCATGAGAGTGAGGCAGGGGAGGGGAAAGAAAGAAGGGAGTCTGGAAAAAATGGAGAAGCAGTGTTGAGAATAGCCTACTAACTTCTGTCAGCATAGGCACATTCCTCGGCTGGGCACAGCTCGGCACCGATTGGAAAAAATTAATTCTCTCGCGATGGACCCCATTAACATTTACTTAACCCCCCCCCCACACATGAAGCTTTACATTAAAGCTTGACAGCACGAGGGTAGACAAGAGGAGGGTTTGAGGGGGTAGAGGGGCTCAACGGGGGAGTAAGAAGAGGGATAAGAGGGGTGATGAGAGGCGTGTCGAGGTGGGGTACTGACTGCGGATGAGCTCGTTGAGCTGGAGGGGGGAGGGGGGGGAGGTGAAAGCGTTCGTGTAGAGGAACTGAAGCATGAAGAGAAACCCTGCGTGACTGACATCTTCTATCCGTATGAACTGAACACAGGGACAAGGAATCATGCATAGAGACAGACAGTAAACCATACACAAAGGGAGACAAGAAACAATACACAAAAAACACTTTTTAATTAGAAAATACTGCAATTCTGTATATTTTTTGCGATAATTGTCATGGCCAAGAGAAATGTGAATCGCTTGTTGACTTGTGTCATCATCGTGCACAACCTCACTTTAAACAAGTCATCCACAAGGCAGGTCAGACGACCTTCGCAGGTCCCATTGTTTCCTCACAAACTTCACCGCATCAGCCAATGCTTCCAGGCCCAGCGCCAAGGCAGCTCGAGGGGGGCCATGCCCCCCCCCCCCCCAGCGCTTTATAATGTTCCTCCTGACTTATATCTTGAAGGATGATATTATAAACACTGGCTCCATCAGCAAATGTGTCGGCCCTCCAAATCCGTAGGCCTAGCGTTAATCCTGAATAATTCTAACACAGAAGAAGAAAAAGCATACTTGGTTGTACTCGCCGCGCCCCTCCCTCAGTCCGTCACAGAACATGGCGCGGAAGTACTGACTGCGCGCAGCAAGCACCGCCCTGTGTGCAACAACCTGACACCCCTCCACGACCAGCGTGACGTCACTAAACAATTCCGCGTTGTCCACCAACTGGGCGAGGTTGTGGGCGAGTCCACTCAGCGGGGGGGCACAGGCTGCAACAGACCAGTCCACTGAGCAGGGCTGCAGGGGGGAGAGGATAGAACAAATCAGTCCATTGAGTGTGCGGGGAGAGGGGGGAGGCAGGCTGTAAGAGTGTTCAATAGACCAGTCCACTCAAGGGTCAAGTGGGACAATCTACAATAATAACAGATCAATCCACTGAATGAAGGCTTTCTTAATGTGAACGACATATCCACTAAATGAGTTAAAGCATTGCTGAGATATAGGTGATAGGTTTGGTCTGTGGCAGCCGTGTTGTTTGTTGATGTTGTTTGTTGGCAGGGACGGACACACGTCCTCACGCGCTGGCCCTACGAGCGCACATTGGGAGCTGCTGGACCTTCAGCGGGAGGTTAAAGTAAAGGCTTAGGCTGATACTTCATAAAAGAGTTGATGATATCTGTTCAGAGTTCGCGGAGGCCCGTCAACTAAAAAACTAGGTCCAAGTAACGTCAGCCTAGGAGACTAGGCATCAAACAAACTCTGACGTTAGGATTCAAGTGCAGGGTTAGCGACAGGGAGCAAGTGCAGAGTAGGGCTACAATTCAAAGGTGAGGGTTCATACGGCCGAGAGTCCTGCGACCTCTGACCCTGACTGCGTCAATCTCACACCACGACCCCGCGGCCGTGCAGTCCAACACGAGTTTGAGCTGGGACGTGTGAAAGTTCTGCACCTAGATGCAGATAGCAACAGAACTCTACTGTGTGAAAGTTCTGCATCTACACGCATGTACGAGTATAGAGCAACAAAACTCTGCAGCTTGCACAGATCAGCGAAATTAGAGAACATTAATACGCCTCAACCCCAGCTGTACAGGCATGCCAATATACGCCACACAGTTAAGTGTAGTAGTTCTTACAAATAAAGTATCTCACGAACCAAACTTCGTTATGAATGTATAAGACTTACAAACAAAGCTTCGAAACATTGTTATTCAATTTAAACATCAAATGATGGAGTGCTAACGTAGGACGAAAGTGTTACCGCGAGGGGGGGTGAGAAGATGCGGCTGGCCTGGATGACCTGGGGCCCGGTGGGGGAGGTCCAGAGAGGCTCCCACACCCCCGTCCCTAGGTGGAGGCCACACAGGGAGACAAGCGCACCAGCGTTGAGCGTCTCATAGATGTCCACTGCAGCGAGGTAGAGAGGCTCGCAGTACTCGACCTTACAGAGAACAACCTATACAGGGTACTCAGCTTACACAGGATACTCTACGCTAAGTCCCTTCAGCAAGGCTGTTAAACACACAACTGTCGCTATAGCTGCTAACCCCGTTCCAGATAATTATTATTTGGTTGGCGTCAGGAAAGGTATTCAGTCGTAAAAACTCAGCTGCAGCAGTCCTCATCAGGGCACAAATCGTCTAACCTGTGTGGAAATATGGATATTTATATAATGGGCGTCAAAAAGACAGTTAGCTAGTCTACTCCATGCTAAGCAAAGTAGCTGACCTCACACGTGTTACTCGATTTACAAGATCAAGCAATTCTGTCGCATAGCCATCTTTTGGAATAAGGCCCTGGATGTTGCTTCATTTAACAGTGACGCGCGCTAATACGACCCAAGCCCATAACCCGTAACCCTGATGGATACATAAAGCATACAAGCATGAACTCATGACGTCACACCGTTAGATACAATAATAAAATCATGACGTCATATGCAAACTATAACTCAATGACATCATGCTGCCACATACAAAAATAAAGTCAAGACGTCATAATACCCTACATATAAAATTCATACATACGACGATGAACTCGTGATCAGTGACGTCATGCTGCGCCCACGCGCCGATAATGTCACCATAACGAGGGTAGACTCGTGGCTCTCCTATTACGCTATTCGCTGCCCATCTACCAACCACATAGTATACATAGCATACGGCTCATACATACATAGCATACGGCTCTCCTATCACGCTGTTGGCCGTCCATCTACCATACTCTCCATCCCAATTAATATCTTGTCCGTTATCCTCTCTCTCAGGCCTCAATGTAAGGGCGTATCTTAACCATGTCAATGACCAGGAGTTATAAAAGTGAAATGCGCAGTTAAATAACTCGAATACAACATTACACGTATAGAAAATACGTAGCTACACATTCAAAGTGTGCATATATAAAATTAAGATCAACAATTAACAAGAACTACTTAAAATTTCCCGAAAATGGACAAGCAAGAAAAAGCCTGAAATATTTCCCCTATTCACCCCACTGCCCCCCCCCCCACTCGCCCGGTCGTGAGTTCGGCACGGGAGAAAAGTCTCCGTCAGGACTCCCCCAACCCAGGTCACGAGTTCTGAAGGAAAAAGAAAGATAGCCCTCCAGGCGAGATGATGCAGTTATAAATCTAAAAATGACCAAATAGTCAATTTTTGCAAAAACTTTGGAGCTACGGAGAAACATAAACTAAAACTTGTTCTCTCCCATATCCCCCTCCCCTAAAGGCCCTACCCGGTGTTGTTGTACTGCGAGGAGAAGTGGACGACCCTGTGGACCCACAGCTCGACCGGCCTGTCCACCTCCTCCATGCTCACCGCGCCCTCACGCTCCCCCTCTCGGACCCCCGCTGGGTTCCCCACTCTCCCCCCTGCACCTTCTGGCCCCCCCTCTGCCCCCCATGGGGCCTCCTCTGGAGCCTCCACCCCCTCCCCTGGAAACCCTTCAGGGGCTTCCCCTGGCCCGTTCCCCTCTGCCCCATGTGCCCCTACCTGTGCAACCAACTGCGCCTCCACCGCGGCAGCGTCGGGCTGAGCGGCCATACCGCGCTAGACACACGCACACAGACATTGAATCGATTAGAGGCGATCGCCTCTACGCTATATTGTAAGCTATTGGCCTACGTGCACACATTATACCTCAGGCCTAACGCTTATGGTCAGAGAGACGTTTTCAATACTCGATTCCACACACGCGTCAAACTAACGCTGTCCCGTGGCACAGCACAGCGACGGAAGCGGCTGAAGCAGGAAAGCTCTCCTCGTTTTATCTTTATGCTGTTCTACTCTTTATTGATCAACAGCCTCAGGCTTACACAGTGGCCAAAGTTTAAAGCAAGAGATGGGGAGTCCCATGTAAAAAAAACGCCCGCGAAGTTACAATGGCCAAATAAACGCTTTTTCTTAGCCATTTTAGGAATGCTTAATCCCTAGTGGGATATTTGAGCGGCTCTGAGCGGCTCTAGCGGCTCAATGAGATTGATTACACTCTCGCCTGACTGCAACTGTCGTTATCGTCGATCTGACGCTCATTAACCGTTGGTTTACCATTGATTATCATTTATCACTGATTTACCATTGATTCATTATGATGATTTACTGATGATTTACTGTTGATTTACCATTGATTTACCGAAAATTTACCGATGATTTACCATCGATTGTCTTATCGTTGATTCACCGTTGATTTATCTTTGGTTTACCGACATGGCTCCATGCAAAATGCACATACAATGCAAACTGGATTAGAATGATCCATTATGTCAGCGCATGAAAGTTCATCGCTTGAATCTTCAGAGGTTGGTCCAAAAGTCGTATGTCTAATTCTCTCAACTCGTCTTGACGTTGCTGCGAATCTAACCCTAACTTTTTTTGGATTGATTGATCGAGCTAACAACCTCGCCGTTCAGCGTGCGGTTTCTTAGCACCTTAATCTTTTTAACTGCTTCATGAAATTATCTCAAAAGTGACAGAAGCTAGCGCAGCTCTAGTTAGTACAATGTAAAATGTAGCCTATGTGAAAAATTTGATTTATGTTATCTACAGACATCAAATTTTTTACATTTGTTTCACACACGTGCGATGATTTGACGCAGTGCCCGACGCGCATAGGCTACATGTAGCACAGGCCTACCGTTTAATGATTATGACATGACTAAAAACCACAATAATTTGAGAACTAATATAGAAACTTTAAATCGCGCTAAACATCGACAGCGTCAATGTGGGCTCTGACGGCTCTGTTAGTCCATCGTAATCACTAGAATACAAGACCTATTGCATTGCATTATCAAACCTGCAAGCGAACGACGCCACTGCGAGAGCTCGTGCTAAGCCTAGCCCGCAGTCATTAGCATAGGCGCACACACACTGCTGCGAGCCGCATGGCAACGCCTAGCCACGCTGCAGTGTAAACAAGGCTGCATTGCGCTTCTGAGCGGTGCTTCTAGTTGGCGCTAATCAGTTTAATAAACGCTTTTATTCACCTGTCGGCAGTTCAACATGGACAACCGTTCAACTATAATTAGCACCTGGCATGATCACAAATTACCTGGCGGGTCTGAGGGCATGATGCCCAATTTTTTTTACGGAAATTAATTTTGTATCGGTTGGCCCGAATAGCTGTGATTTTAAAAAAAACTTTCGGTATTATACCGTGCTGATGGGCTTTTCGCCGTGCTTACAGCAAAACAAAAGTCACAACTTCCGGACGATTCTAGCCTGCGATAAGCTCTTATCTTCAACCCTTCGCTCCCGCGTCTCAACAGGGGCAAAGATGCTATGCGCTCTTTATTGTGATCCTCTGACTTATATTTCTTCCAACTTATCTCTAATTTACCTGGCAAAATGGTTAACCCGGCATTTACTCGGCAGTGTCATTTTAACTGCTCGCCGGGTTTTGCAATTTTCCAGCAAATCGAAACACTGCTTGCAACTAAGCCGCAAGCCGTCTTGCATGTATGCAGGTTCACTTTGGCGCGTCTGAATCAAGTATAGGCTTGTATTTCAGGCCTCATGTAAAGTGTGTGTAACCAACATGCCTACGATGTGCAGGCCTATATGAAAATCCAAAATGTGCAGTTATTGTTAAATTTAACGTCACGGATGTAGGAAATACGTAGTATATCGTTATATGTAGTATATCGTTAAATATGTTATAATCGCGACATGCAGTCTCAAAAATAAATCTCAAAATGTCGAGTTATAAAATTGAGCTAAAATAGGCAAGCACTGTTAAGATTGGCCTCAAAGTGGAGGAAACCGTCACAAATGTTTGAAAGTTTGACTACACCCAAGCGACGCCGCTGGGATTATGCTGAAATATTCTTGGCACTTCGAAGAAAATCACACTTATTTGGTCAATTTTCAGAGATGGATCATGTTTTCTTTGAGGCGAGTTATCTGATTCTTGTGCTTGGCCAATTTACCGTGTTCTGATTGGTAGCTAATAATTTTCTTGGCACATAGGAGTTACGACTTAGACGAACCACAAGCCCACAAGTTTGTGCATTGCGATTCATGCACGGACGTGTGAGTGGGAGGCAGACAGTGCGCGAGGACGCTGAGTCGAGAATCGATGACGAGTCGATCAGTTGGCGACACGAAGTGTTCTTTCATTGGCGCGCCACAGTCACGCAACCCGCCGCACTAACGCCACTTTTCGTGTAGCGGCCAGTGATGCCACTGCTCGCGATACACAGCGCTTGATTTCGGGATATTTGAGTGATTGAAGGAGCGATAGTACAGTATTGACAGAATCAACATACTTTGCTGCAGGCTTTGTTTGACTTAAAATCACTCCACGCCCGGAGCCTTATACGCCCCTATCCCCCCCCCCCCCCCCCCCAACAAAAAGACAGCTCCCCCTGTATTTCACTGCCCCGCCTCACCCATAGTCCCTCTCTCCCTCTCTCTACACCTCGCGACGCTACTGGCTGAGCAGCATGCAGTGCCCCCGGCCACGGATCTTGACTGACAGTTGCTCTAAGTTTTGCTTGTGTGTGGGGTGCAGAGAAGTGAGCTTCACTGATAATTTATTACTCGTCAGAGCGAGCCACCTTCACTTATTATTGATTACTCGCCAGAGCGAGCCACACTCCTCCCGTGAGCACTGATTACGCGCGGCAATCTTGTATCTTGTACCGTTTCATTCGGACGCCCAGACAGCTGTCACCTGTACACCCTGTCAACAAGTGACCACTAGGCTACGGCTCAGGCCTTTATGTTAGGGTATTTATCACCAATGAACCCATTGTAGATACAAGACCAAAATGTGAGTCATAAATTAAAAAATGGATGCTTAAAACCCCAAATGCGTAGCTATCGAAATGGGCGCAGAGTAAAAAAAAGTCAGAAATTAACACACTCTGAAGAGTAAGTTCTAAAACGAGAAAACGTTATAAACGGCCTCAAAAAAGAATGATCATTGTTGTTGACATAGCAAGTTCTAGGCTTGATGGAACATTGCATTTGACTTAGTAAATATGTAAAAACACCTTCGCCCCTACTCCCCCCCCTCCCCTGCGAGTTCTCAACGGAATAGAAAATCACCCTTCCGGAGGCTGCAATAAGGCTGTGGTTTAATTGTGAATGCCAACTTATCAATCGTGAAATGTCTAACCAAACGGTCAATTTTGGTGATGAATGTTAATAAAGCTGACATTTAGTCCGGTTATGGTGGTAGCTCGGTTTAGGCTAACCTTCTAATCCTCCAAATAATAACGTTGCTCCTTGTCCGCGTGCAGCCTGCAGTCTCACCGCTCAGCGTGTTCGCGCACTGCATCCATCGATCGACGTCCCTTGTACGTCGTCTCTCGTCATGAATCTCGTGCGATTGTAACGACGTCGTCGTCCAACTATCGACAGCGCGGATAGCGATTCGTTCTGAGATTTATTTAACCCCCTGCCCCCCTCCCCTATTCGCCTCGCCATCTCTTTCCCCCGCTCCATTCATATAGATGGCCAATCGATCTAGAGCCGCGGCGGGAGGGACTATTTTAATTTTCAAATTTCTTGGGGTGCTGCAACAGCAGGGTTACAGATTTTTGAAAACGATACGCGGATGATTTTTTCTCATTTATTTAGCATAAAGCTCTAATCTAAATCGCCGGTGAACAAATTATGAAAATCTGTTAACATTTGATCGAGTTAGAGCCGTGTGCGAATTGTCATGTTTTGAATCACGCTGTGCAAGTCGATTTTTATAATGCATAGAATAGCAGCAGTGCTTCACACGCAAAGTTTAGATCCACACGCCGCTCCCACCTATTAAAAAATTTCCTTGTAAATAACGACGAGTCCTCTTCTCGACCCAACCATCTTGCTACCGTCACCACCATCCCCCCCCCACCCTCAACCCCCCTTCC
>JAQIWG010004456.1:0-15986 GCA_034695025.1 Chamaedrilus cognettii | reverse complement strand
CCCGGGGAGGTGGCGCAGGTGGACGATCTGGGGTTTTCTGTGCCCCCCGGAACCCACACGCTCGTCGCCGTCAACAAGGTGGTGACGGCGAACCTCGAGGCCCCGTACGGGACGTGTCGCGAGGGGGCGCCCCCCCGCTCTGTCTGCACGGCGCGCTGCGAGGCCGAGCAGTTGGCGCGTGCCTGCCGCTGTGTCGACTACTACATGCCGCGCGTCGACGGGGGTGGGGCTTACTTCCTACGCTCATGCGTAGTTATACTCACTCTACTCATGCTTGGTTGCTTTATATATTTACTCTCTTTACACGCTTACTCTCTTACTACTTATATATAGTCACTGCGGCTGTGTGGACGAATGTATGTATTGTATGTTCCATGTATGTTTCTCGTGTAGACGAGCTATAGGTCACCTAGTCACTTCACTCCCGCTTACTAACTATACTAACGTAGAAAGGTCAGGCTACTCCCTTCTTGTCAATGACTGCCAGTATTGACTAACCCTCGGTGTGTGTGCCTGCAGTGCGCGAGTGCAACATCTCTGAGGCCTTCCACTGCATCAGTCAGTGGGTACAGAGCTCAGGTGAGCTTGTGCTTAGGGTTAGGGTTGAGAGAGGGTTAGGGTTAGGGTTGAGAGAGGGTTAGGGTTAGGGTTGAGAGAGAGGCCAAAGTTTATTGCTACCGGAGAATGTCTTACGCAATCAAACAGCAAATTGTCAATTAACTCTCTTGAAGTCAGTCTATATATACATTACTTTCACTCTGTCAGTTCTGGCGCACCAGAAGGCTACAGGCTATTTTTTCTCGTTCTGAGTAAGGGATGACGACAGTGAGAGAGTTCATCTAATGTTGCCTTAGATGTTCAGCAATGTCGTGAGCACACTCTCACTATACCCTTGCCTTAATGCCATCGTGCCCGGCCCAACATGCCCCCTGATGCCCTGTGCAGTGGTGCAGCGAGCACAGTGCCTGCGCTGCCTCGTGCCCTGTCACCACACGCGCTACGAGCCCCAGCTCTCGTATGCGCATCTCGCCAAGCTGGACGTCGACAAGCTGGCTGCCTTCTCGCGTTATGAGTGTACGTTACAGCCTATCTGTTGTGTGTGGTATATACTTGTACACATGTATCTCATGGCCCTATTGTACGTTACAGCCTATCTTTGAAAACAATTATGGCGTAAAATTAGAACAAATAATTTGTTTGCTCGCTTCACACGCTAACCAGTTTTCATTCGCCCCTGCTCGTTTGCTTATCATCAGTTTAAATAAAGAGATGCAAATTTCTGCAAACTATGGCGTGCCTATATCCCTCCTCCTACTGCTGCTCTCACCCTCCCAGCTCCCCCCTCCTCCAGCTGCGTCATTGTGTAAACAGACCAGGCTCTGAACGCATGTTACTCTCCCTAGCTCCCCCCTAGCTCCCTCCCCCTCCAGCCCCCGTCCCCCCCCCCCAGCTAGGTTGTTGTGCTTACAGACGAGGCTCTGAACGCGCGTTACTCTGCTGCGCGAGAGGTCGGCAGCAAGGTGCGCAAGGAGATCGCTGCCAAGGACCGCGCGCTCATCGTGGCGCTGAGGAACGCGCAGATCAACTATGAGCGCAACCTCAGCGTCGTCACTGGAGCGCTAGAGGACGACCTGGTGGGTGCATGGGGACAATGGGACCTGGGATAAACTATCTGGTGCATGGGAATAATAGGAGTTAGGAAAACGACCTGGTGGGTGAGAACATGGTACTTGTGATAAACAATCTGGTGTGTGAGCACATGGGACTTGTGATAGACAATCTGGTGTGTGAGCACATGGGACTTGTGATAGACAATCTAGTAGATTGAAGCAATAAGACTTGGGATCAAATCAAAATCAAATCAAATCAATTTTATTATTAGGGGGGATAAACGATCTGGTGGTCAACAAAAATACGAGTTAGGAAAAAGAACCCAATGAACTAACATAAGAGTAAGAAAAGCATCAAATCTGAAAACTAAACTAGGTGTTTCCTTGTGGGCCAACACATTTTAAAATTTTGTGCTAACTTTACATTTTTCATATATGACTTCTCATACTTATATATTTTATATTCTATGCGCAAGTTACATTTTGAGCTCTTACACACATTGTATATTTTGTTAATATTTTGAATTTCTGAATATTTTTGTGCATTTGGTATTTTGTGTAAGAATTAAATAATTATTTATTGACATGAAATTAACAAATGAGTATTCGATGCTGCGCGCGATGGTGTGATAAGGAGTTCACGCGGCTCCATGACATCAGCCACAGTATGCTCGTCAACCACAACTGCTACATCGAGGACCTTCGCCTGCTCGCGCGCGACTTTGAGAACAAGACCGCGGCGTCCCTCAGACAGCAGCCCGACGTGCCCAACGTGCTCATGCTGATGAACGTGCTGAACAAGTATATGCTCGTCGGCTCGATGGGGATGGAGCTCATCACTCAGTACCTCATCGCCTGCTCAGAGGTCTGCCGCAGTGAGGCTTGGGCCTATACCACGGGGGAGGGGGACAGGGTGGTGGACCAGGCCTAATAATTTAGATGGGGGAGACAGAGTATCTAATATCCGGTCAAACATGCAATGTGTGTTCTTTGAACTGTTTCTTTGTCTTCATAACTAGTGCTTTTTTCATTGCTATTTTTTGGTCAAGTTTTTTTTCCGTGATTCTTAAATAACTGTCTGTTAAGGGTTAAGGTAGAGACCAAAATCTCCGTATCGGCATACACCCCTAGTGTATGCCCATACGGAGATTTTGGTCTCTACCTTACTTGTCCTTCTTGTTTTGCTCGGTTTGATATGTACTGTTCATGTACCCATTGTATGAAACAATAAACTTGGAATAAAAATACGATCTGGATAGGGGAGATGGAGTACGAAATATCCTCACTGGCTGATGCTGGCCTGTGTTGTGCGATGCTGGCCTGTGTTGTGCGATGCTGGCCTGGGTTGGCTGATGTTGGATAGCTCCAATATTGTAAGTTGATGCAGATGGTGACCTTCACGTGACAGGTAGAAGAGAGTGCGGGCGGGCTCAACTACTCCAAGTGGAACAACTACTCCGAGTGTCAAGAGTCGAAGTTCCCATCGTTCTTCTTCAGCCAGCGTAACACCCTCCAGGAGGTGCAGCGCTACATCAACGTCTCCATCCACGAGATGACCTACATGACGGACAAATACGACGACGTACCTCCGCTCTTCCTTTCTCTTCCATTCTATTTAGCTTCTTAGTTGATTTATCAACAATTGATCAACCTTGATAAAAAAAAGTTGAATATTCCCAGTTGTTCTATGAAGAGTTGAAATGTTCATCGTGATTCAGATGTAAAGAATCATATGGTGTGAAGTAGATGTTACATCAGATTTGAGTGCACTGATTTGTCGGACGACGTCATGACCTTAGACCAGACCTCGACGCTCGCGTTTCGAGTATATAGAAAATGTGCAGTTGCAAATCACGGTAAAATTATGTGTAGTTGTAGTAAAGTGAGATTGTATTGTTTTACAATGTTTTTTGACACGTAGTCAAAAAATAATAAGCACTATTAATAGATTTGAACAAAGTAACATTAGTAAGAAGCCCTGTTTCTTCCCCCCATCCCTTCCCCCCCCCCCGTGAGTTTCCTTTATGAAGGGAATAATGTGTTTCTTTGTCGTGCTGAACGCTACATCATGTTTAGTTAGAAATCCTAAAACATAAAAAAAAAACTGAAACAAAAAAAAAAACATTTATTAAAACTGCAGTTTAACTAAATTTTAAGACCAAGTCATGTGGCATGCGTGCCGCAGCTGCTGGACTACTTGTTCGGCGAGACGTCCGTGGACTACAAGCAGCTCTATCCCCTCCAATACCTCAATTGCATCGGGACGATGAATGCGTCCATTCAGCGCGTCCTGCCCGACATGGTCCTGTTCGAGCGGGACGTGAAGGGCTACCTCGCAGACTGCTGCAACTTTACCAACAAGCTGCGTCAGCATCTCACCGTGGCCAGCATCTACAAGCAGACGACCTGTGAGTGGGAAGAAAGTCTGTCACACTGCTTATTAGGCTTGTATCATACAAGCTAGCTTCTGTTTTATAGGTGTCTTAGAGCTGGCTTGTAGCTGTCTTAGCGTCTGTCTATGCTTCTGTCAGGCTTGTGTCACACTAGTCTAGCGGGCACATTCACATATGCATGTAGACTCGGTAGGCTGCAGAAATTGGCTACCAAGCCACGAGTGTGAAGAGTATATCTTAATTAGGCTATTTGTGTATTTGTGTTTTCATACGTTGTACGTACGTACCTTTATGTATATATGTAAGTATAGTATGTATATAAGTATGTATGTACTTTCGGAGCAGATGCACTGTCTTTTGTCTCGCGTGACAAGCGCAGTAAAAAAGCCATTCAAAGTTTATTGCAATCAATTGAGAGGTATCCATCAACATTTTTTAGCTTTCCGTTTGAACTAAATTAGTGTTTCATCGTTTAATACGCCGAGTCCTGTTAGCAATTACACGGTTTGTCGATATTAATTGATTATATGGGCGTATTGATTTATGCGCGTAGCTGCGCCTTGGTCGCGTTTCTATGCTTCATAACGCGCTGTGTCACGGTGCACGGGCAACGTCAGTATACACCCTGCATCCAGTGCACACCACGGAGCCAAGAGTCCGGGTAGGCTAGGCCTACTCGGACTCTTCGCCATTTTTCCGGTCTAATTACTTCCCATGGGGTGACGTCAGTTCTTCTAGATATTTACGGGTCAAAATACTGATATATAAATAAAATAATGATCAATAAATAAAATAATGACAAATAAATAAAATAACGATAAATTAATAAAATAATTATAATAAATAAAATACTGATAAATATTAAATAAGTGTACAATGCGCATAGATAGGCCTAAAATCAGCATTAGATGTCGACAAGTTTAATTATTATTATTTGCGATATATCTGCAAATTGTTAAGTAAGAATTGCTGAAGAGCCGTGGGCGTCTGAATTTATTAGATTGCAAGCCTCCACATTTGGTTCACTCGTTTAATTTGCAATCTCTTAGAACAGGTAGCATACAATTAGCGACCAGATGGTCATCCACAATTTGTTTAGCATTGTGTCGATAGCCTTGCTATTGGTAATGAATTGCAGCCCGCTGTGGTCCACTGTGCAGCGTTCGACTGGTTCACGGGTCGGAAGTACTACGGGCCGTGCTTCTGGTGGCAGGAGGAACAGATGTTCTCACGCTCGGCCGGGGCCTACGAGCTGCTGCGCGCCTACACGGACGCCTCCTCGGAGTCCCTCCTCGACCAGGCGGGCCAGCGCGGGGCCCTGGCGCAGCGCGGCCGCGCCCTGCTGGCCGCCGTGGAGGGGACCCTCAGGCCCCTCACCACCCTCCTCTGGAGGTTTGAGGAGTTTGAGTTGACGAAGCTGGAGCTGAGTGAGAGAGTGAGTGCGGCAGGGTTCAGCGAGGCGCTCGGGGCCCTGGGCCTGCAGGGGGAGCAGTTCCTCGCGCAGTACGACCTGCTCACGGCCAAGGTTCTCGACATCGAGGTCAAGATGATGCAGGTGATGGGGAATAGCGACTCGTTGGATGATTTAACGTCAGTTTCTGCTTAACAAGCCGTCATGGGGACCGGGCATATGTCGAGTAGGCTGACGCTTGATCCCATACTTCACTTATGATTATCCTAGATTAAATTTATTACGTACATTACAAATTTAGTAGATTATGTGTTTTATAAAAAAATGAGCATGACAGTTAACAACCCTTTAGATAAGAATAATTTTGGCCCTATATACATTTTTTACTGATTGTGTTCAAATTTTAGTTGACTTTGTCTTCCATTTTCGTATCTGGAGTTGTAGCCTACTCTCGTTTTAATTACGATTTTGTAAGTAATTTCGTACCTACTCTGATTGGTATTTGTAACCCATTTCTCTCCAAAATTAGCCGAATTATCAAAATAATTTGACATGTAAATGAAAGAACTATCATATCATAGCAGTGAGATAACAATTGCTCCGTGTGGTAACACTGCGCGTGTCGCAGGCGTACATGAACGCGTTTAAGCTGTTGCCTTCGGTATTCAACGACTCGGTGATCGCGCGCCAGAGACTCATCCAGTATGCGCTCAGCACGCAGTCTGATGACGTCATCATCCGCCCCCTCCTGCTCAACCTATACACACACAGAAATGTAAGACTCAAAGAAGCGTATGCGGAGTTAGAATAGATTAGCCTTGCCAAACTGCATTTGCTGCGAAGGCAGCGTGTGTTGCAACGTCACACACAGTACAGCAAAGTTAGGCAACATTGTAATACGTTTTAAGTTAGTGCATGCAACTTTACTAATGAATATTTTAATTTTAAAATATTAGCTATAGATGCGCTATAGTCGCAAAGTTTCAGTTGCAAAGCCGCAAAGTCGCAAAGTGCATTTTAACTACAATATCAAACTACGGGTTAAGAAAATCTTCGGCACATTGTTTGCTATTGGAAACTCCGCACCGCCACGCCCTCTAAACCAAATGATGACGTCATGGCGGCCGGCGAATGAATTTAACTTACGTTTTCAAATATGATTTAGGATTTAGTTTAGCTTGAAGTTATGGAAACTTTGAGAAACAGGCCCCGGCGATGTTATTTCTGAACTTTGTCGCTTGTAAATGCCGGGTCTGTGTGCATGTCTTCCTGCCTGCATACCTACTTGCTTTTGTTCTTGTCTGTCCACGCGCCCCTGTGCATGTCTGTCTAGGTGTCAGTTACAGGCGTGCTGCTGACGTCACGCGTCCCTGCGTATATGTCTGTCCCCCCGCTCCGTGTCTTTCTCTCCCCCCGCCCCTGTGCCTGTCTCTCCCCCCGCCCCTGTGCGTGTCCGTCCAGGTGTCAGTGTTGGGTGTGGTGGAGCGCCTGTACCAGAAGTACCGAGAAGCGCTGAACGCGGACCGCGCTGCCGTGGCTGACGCAGGCGTGCTGCTGACGTCACGCGTGGCTGAGCTGCAGGCAGAGCTGAGCGCGCACGCCGCCAGCAGCAACATCAACCCCCGCTTCTACATGCACGCACCCCCTCTTCAATCTAACTTTTTTTTTTGAGGGGGATGGGGGGATACAAGTTTTAGGACCGTGTGTTTGGTAACGAAGACTATTGGAGTCCAGTTCTATGCAAGAGAGCCGCCACAGAACCGCTCTCCCTTCTTTCGTCGCCTTTTACCACTCGCTCAAGAATCTCTGGGTTGCAAGCCATTTATTTGTTTGTTCCCCGGCCAGCAGGGGGTATCTTACATAGAGCGCAGGGGCGTATATACGGGTCGTATGAAAACGGGTCGTTCTTTGATTGTTTGTTGCACTGCAGTGACAACTTCATCAAGCTTGAGATCTTCTACAAGGATATGAGTGACGAGGTCATCACTCAGCAGGTCTGTGGGGGGGGGGCTGGAGGCACGATTTTTTGACACGTTGCGGGAGGGGTTGTGTGCGGTGCAATTTCACAAGAAATCATTGGTTTTCACATTAAAATTTATAGTTGTTTGTATCGTGGGTTTGGTTGTTTGAAGGCCTCTCGCAAGCAATTTCAATGGTGCATTATTTCATAGCCTCTCAGTTATTGCCAGACACTAACAAAACTTAACGCACAATTATAATGATAAAATTAAATTTTTGGTATTTTTTATTTTTGGGATTTGATGCATTTGATGCATTTGATGCATTTGTCAGCGTTTTTTTCCCGTCCTGCTTGAAAGCGCGATGAGGAACACACGTAGAGAAATGTTGATAGTGACTAGCGGGCCTTACCCGTGCAGGTGGAGACTGCGGGGCTGGAGCTGGTCAGTGAGATTGGGTCCCTGATGGGGCTCCTGCTGGGGGCGAGCCTCCTCACGGCCTGCGAGCTGCTCGACTTTATCTTGCTCCAGGTACTGCATCCTGTTCCAGGCATACTGCATCTATCTCCAGGTACACTGCATCCTGCTCCAGGTATACTTCATCCTGCTCCAGGTATACTGCATCCTGCTCCAGGTATACTGCATCCTGCTCCAAGTATACTGCATCCTGCTCCAGGTATACTGCTCCAGGTTCTAATGCTCACTGAGATTTAGAGACAATAATAATTTTCAGTGCTTGTCCTTGTCGGACAGTCCTAGGTCTGTAACCTGTTTATTTAACTAAAATTTGAGGGAGTTTGATACTTTTTTGGAAAACCCTACTATGTCAAAAAAAATTAAAATCTCATTCATTATTTGTGATTTCTGAAGGGGAATTTCAGCCCCCTAAGCCCTTCCCCATCCCCCATCAGTCTATACGGATCTGCTTACAGTCTATACCGTTGTGTGGACTATGGAACAAAGCCGCTCACAGAGAGACTACATTGTAGTTTCTGTTGTGTGACGCAGGCCGCCGACAAGCTGCGTCGTCTGAGGGCGCTCTCGCGAGGGGAGCGCTTCCTCCTCCACCCTCCACCGGGGCGCGGGGGCGGGGCAGCGGCCTCGGGGCTGCCTCAGAGGTACTAATGGCACCAGGGGTTGTGGGGGTCCCTATAAGGACCGTCTCAACACTGACGGCCTCAGAGACTTTGGAGTTTAGACTCAGTTGCGCACTGCATATTTTTGGATCCTACCGCGCAGCGGCCGGGGAAGCAAACGCGGTATAGCCTATATATGTAGCCGAATCCATAGGGGACATCATTGGGCCTACATATCGGCCTGACCGAGCAAGGCAGTGAGTAGTATTTACCCCTGCGAGTAAGTACAGAAACATTGCAGCACTCCAACCATATGGTAACTTGTGCTAGAAAACTTTTTATATTTTGTGATAAATATTTAAAACAATAGACCTATAAATATAGATACATGCAGCTAAGCCCTCTTATAGCCACATTATATTAAAGGGTGATTATGAGAAACATGTTGTAGTGCTAAGAAACGCGCCAGGCAATGTAGTATTATAGGCCTATGTCATGATTGTCTGTAATTAAGCAATTTTATTTTATTTCGTATGATTCATTGCCTGTTTGAAAATATTGAAGCGGTACGTAAGTCTAGCCTTATTTGTTTGTAGGCCTGATCTAACGATGCATTGTAGAGGAGCATGCTAAGAGGGATGCTAATGAACTGCAGCAATAGAGACTAAAGAGAGACACAGAAAGAAAATAATTAGCAAATACGCTTGATAAAGAAGAGCCTAGGCAGAAGAGACGTTCATAATTGCTCAACAGATTTCAAAGGAGTGGATGTGGTGCACCGTGCACGGCTGTGTTAGTCGGTTAAATGAAGGTGAAAGAGAGATGGAAAGAATGCGTGTAACTGGGATGCATGCAAATAACCCCCATCCGGCCCTCCAGCTTCTTCCGTAACTCACACACTACCTACAGTGTAGTTTAGTATTCGCAATTGTTGTAGAATTTAGCGTTCGCGCAGAATCTATAGATTTGATAAGGTGTTGTGTATGAGTCTGAGAGAAGTCCTGCGCCGCCGCCACATGCTCGCTTCTCACGCAGTTTGTGTCGCGTCAAGATCTAAGAGTAGGCGAGACTTATCCGTCTTTCACTGGGCACCTATTAAATGATGCGTGTACATGTATATCCATCCAATCTTTGCTATATAATAATACATTAGCGATGCATAAGCTGCGCTTAGATAATGTATAGATTTGGCTAAAGTTCTAACTTAGCTGAAATATTTTGTAGCTTTTAAAGAAGGGTAGGAGCCTGGTCTAGAACGTTATACTTCGCATGGGCCTACTGACTATAATAGCAGATATGACGTGTGTCAAGAGGTCAGAACGGGCTACCGATATCAATTTTAGCCCATCTGTCGAGTCTTGATTGTGGACCCTGAGGTGTTGGATAAATCGAACTCCCTATAGACGCTGATAATACCGGTACGCGAACCAAGCGCTGCTTTGAACGTGTAAAGCAGCGCTCTCGCACCGAAACCTCGTTGTGAGGCTTGTATATTGCTGCAATGCGAATGTTCAAACTCTCTCGAGTCGCGCTAGAGATTCCATTTTGAAAGAATGACTGAATGGTGCAATGGTCTATTGTTCAATATCACACTTGCACTGCCTGTCTGCCTCCAATCCAGGCTAGGTCGAAGCAAAATAACTTTTAATTGAAACTGCGGAACATTCCAACACAAGACGTCCAACAACGGCTTAATAATTGTAGACTCGAGCTACACCATCACTTCTTCTTATATAGGCCTAGCTAGGCTGCTGATGGAGAGCAGATTAGAGCGGAACTGGGCCGGTTCATATTCTGACCCCTCCTCCCCTGCGCCTTCGCTCGTCATGTAATATCGCCATCTGGTGCTAACATTGTCCTGTCCTTGCTGACCTACACGCACAGGTCTATACTGCCTGTGCTACAAATACTTCGCCAGCTATAGGCCCGTAGAAACTTGTTCACTTACGCCATTCACTGATTACAACTGCATTTTATAGCTTGTCCAAGGGGGGTAGGTTATTACCCCGGCAAACAAATATTAAAATCTACTTTGGGTAAGCGTAGCGAACAATTTAAACTAAATGCGCCTAGTTACCCATGAGGAATTCTCACATTCGAAAAACATAAGTTTTCTCAAGCGGTTATAAACACTCAATTTTCGTTTTGGAAAAAAACTCAAGGTGAAGGCCTTGTACATGTAGGCAATTATTGGCCCGGGCTTCTGTTAAAGCTTTTTATCTGGTGTCTAGACGCCAAGGCCCAGACGTTTTGTCATCTAGAGACGTCAAGGACTTCATTCCTTGGCGTCTAGAAGACACACAAAAAGTCACACGGAAGCCCCCGATAGTAGGCTGCTCACAGCAAAGGGCTGCATGAGGGGTGCGTGGCCTCGATAAAGTCCACGAGGGCCTACATGTAGCTGACAAGTGCTCGAGTCCCCGCCGCGCTGATGAGAACCCTTGCATGCAGCACGCCTGCACGCAGCAGGCCGACAGAACGGAGTACGTCACGCCGACCAACTATAAAAGTGATTGTGCGGCGAGCGCTCGACTGATGCTGCTCTGATAGGGTGAGTTCATCCGAGCAAATACGAACGTAACACTATTTTACTGAACAGTATCATAGAGCCCAAGCAGTGCACCCTTTGCGGCAAATTTTCTTGTCTCCGTTTTTGCTTCCAATTTTGGCATCTATATAGGTGGCATTGAGTAAGTGGGTTGAGTCAATATTAGGCTACCCTAGTGCCCGAGCTGCATGCATGGTGTCGGCCATGCTCAACCTAGCCTAAACCCCTAACCCCAAGTTTAAACATAACCCTAACGAAGACCTAACCCTAACTAGCTAACCCTAACGAGCCTAAATCCATAATGTTAGGTGACAGCGTTGCGTGGTTGCGACTGTGAATGGCTGATACTCTGTGCAATCATAAACTTACGCCTATCAATGCTGGTGTAGTTTCAGCTGGTAAGTTGGCCTACATGCATTAACACTATAGAAAGGCATGAACTGCCGCATTGTCAAGAAATCTTGAGGCCCGGATCGAAATTGTTAGAATTAAACTATCTTTGGGCCTGGCTTGGCTGCGATCGAATTTGATGACGTCACAGAGAGAGACTCTGACGTCACTGGTAGCGCTAGCGCTGATAGGCTGCGTGTTTGATGACGTCACAGAGCGAGACGATGACGTCACTAGTGGCGCTAGCGCTGTTCGCTGCTACCCTCGCGCCGCCCGGGGGGCTCGCGGCGCTCGACGGGTGGGAGAAGTACGCGCTTGTGTGGGAGGACAACTTCGACTTCTTCGATGGATCCAAGTGGCAGCATGAAGTGACGGCCACGGGGGGAGGGGTAAGCTTGGTCTAGATGCTTCCTGGGGGCTTCATTTTTCACTCAGCGTCTGTCGCTTGAGATAGTCGGCTGACGCGCAGGTGTAAGGCGCATTTAAGGTAAATTTACTAACCGTTTGCTAAATTAAGTTTTATTGCCAGATCAAACTATAATATTCTAGGCCCTATACGGTAATCTATGCGGTTGGGCCCAGTGCTGCTAGGCCCATAGAGGCCTAATATTGTATGGCATATAGGGCGCTATAGCTGAGGCTATTGCGCCTAATAAATGGATTTGATTCATTACGTTAACAAGCAAAGCTTATAGCGTCAAAAATTATTAAAAGTTTCGATTGACTATGATTTCTATTCAATTCGAGACAATTGTGCATCAATTTAGGTTGTATTTCGAGTAACTTTTTGGTCAAGTCGAGTTTGAGGATTAATGCCTCAGATCAAACAGTAAATCTACTATTTCGTCTGAGGCTAATGCTGAGAGTGACGTGTTTGTTTGGCCTGCAGAACGGCGAGTTCCAGCTGTACACACAAGAACCTGCCAACAGCTACGTGAGGGACGGGCGTCTCTTCATCAGACCGGTCTGTCATCTCGATCTATTCGCCCAACTTCTCTTTACATTAAACTCTTCATCATTGTCCTACTATCATTGCTCAAATTATTATTGAATCATGCACCAAAACCTTACCTTTTACCGCCCTTTGTGCCTCTTCGCGCACGCTCAAGTTTGGTGACCGTGGTTTCCACAAGTTACTCAACAGGGAACGGGACCTCGCGTTGCCCGTCTTCAGCTAAAACTAAAATTATAGATCTCGAACAGAATTGAATTTAAACTAAAATGATGCTCTAAACTAAAAATACCACTGCTACACTGCCAAACGTGGCAATGAAACTTTGACTTGAATGCACTCGGACAATAATTTAGTGCCCTATTTAGTGCCCTATTTAGTGCCCTATTTAGTGCCCTATTTAGTGCCCTATTTAGTGCCCTATTTAGTGCCCTATTTTAAAATGTAATTATTCACTAGTCTGTTACTGTTCAAAATTTTTTACAAATAATGCATAGGTCAGCTTAAGCTCAACGACGGCTTGATCGCTAGAGCCTTGGTTGTGTGCTGCGCGCAGACGCTGCTGGCCGACACGAGGAACCCAGCCACGAACCAGCCGTATGGACAGGACTTTATGCAGTACGGCATTCTCAACGTCTGGGGTTAGTGCCCGCTGAGTGTTCCCCGGGGGCACGGGGGAGACCGTGCCCCCCAAATTGTGGCATTAGTCAATAATTGCTCTGAATGTCTGAGGAGTGAAAAGCATTAGTTTGATGCAGTAAGTTTGCAGCACAGATTGCCTGTGCTAATTTACATCACGAATGAGAACTGCGATGAAATGCATGAGAATCGAAAAATATGTAAATTTTAATATCTCTCAGAGACAGTCAGTCCCTACACCCCCCCCCCGCTACCATCCCGCACGTGAATGCTTACTCAAAATTCTGTTTATTATGATACCCTTGGTTAGTGCGACGCAATGCCGACTATATATAGTTATTAATTAGAGCATCAGGCCTTAAAAACCCAACTTCAGCAGTCCAGATCACGGCGGGCGAAAACGTGCAAACCTGTGTGAAAACATGGACATCAACAGATTACACGATAAAAAGGAGGCTAGTTTCTTTTTAGGATTATTAATTAGATTTTTTAAATTACTAGAAATATTGGTAACGAACTTAGACGACTGGTTACTTGGAATCCATCTGACAGTAGCCCTGCAGACTTTCTAAGGCCCAGTTGCTCAACCGAGAGTTATTTCGTTTCAAATAATCGCGGAACAAAAATGACATCACGGCCCAATCAGATCGTGCAAATTAAATCCAGATCATTCAAATAACTCGCCAATATTGATGAGTCATTCAAATAATCCTGGATCATTCAAAGAACTCTCTATTGAACAACTAGGCCTAAGAGTGTGGTTGATTGATTGCTGTGTGATTGTGCGCAGATCTGTACGGCACGTGCACCAATGTGTGATTGTGCGCAGATCTGTACGGCACGTGCACCAATGTGTGATTGTGCGCAGATCTGTACGGCATGTGCACCAATGTGTGATTGTGCACAGATCTGTACGGCACGTGCACCAATGTGTGATTGTGCACAGACCTGTACGGCACGTGCACCAATGATGACAACGGCGGGTGTTACCGCACGGGGGCGGCGGGCAACATCCCGGCCACCATGTCCGCGCGTATTCGCTCCTACCAAAGGTTCAGCTTCAGATTCGGGCGCGCTGTTATCAGGGCTAAAATGCCCGTCGGCGATTGGCTGTGGCCAGGTCAGCGGATCACTCTGCACCAATCAAACAATAGCTACGAAAAAAAAATAATAATTGTAATATTGCTTTATGACTGTTTATTTCCATTGGGCAAGCCTAATTCATTGTTGTAGTTTTTATGAACAATTGCGGTCATATATCTATAATTCCTATATCCTATTCCTTGATACCCGTATAAAAAGCAATCTTTACTAGTGTAGGCAATGCAATTTTCAATATAACCTGACCATTGATTTATTTGATCTGGACCTTAAGAAAAATCCATTCGAAATGCTTACTGACATTTTACGAAAGTGTCATCACTATACACATTATAAGGAGAGGACACTGAAATGAATAATAGTGTTGGTGAAATGACTCGCTGTGTGTGTGTAGCCATGTGGATGTTGCCGGAGAACTGGGCCTATGGAGGATGGCCGCGTTCCGGGGAAATCGACATCGTTGAAATTATCGGTAAGTCTCCATATTGTACGAGTTTACCTGGCTAGCTTTCTTTACATATATGCTCCAAATTTTATGTTTTTGATCCATGATTTTGTTACACTGTAACGTAAAAAAATCGGGACTATAGCAATGAAGGATGGTTCCACACCAATTTTTAAATGGTTTTTCTAATATTTTACTCGTCCTTTCCGGATGGGGCTAGCCCTCTCCCTCCACGCCCCGTTGTTGGGACTGGTTCGACGTCGCTTGTCTGATGTGTGTGGTTCAGGTAACAGAGACTTCTATTGCGGTTCAAAGCACATGGGCATTGAGCACGCCGGAGTAGCGTTGCACTGGGGCAACAACTGGGACCAGAACCGCTTCTGGCTGACCAACCTCGACAGGTGAACACCCCTCACTTATTGCCTGTATATACTAATTGATGCAACTGCATGGTCGTTACCGGTCACGGTCGGTCGGTTATATATTGGTTATATACTACGGTCGGTTACCGGTTACCGGTTACGGTTGTTACCGGTCGGTACCGGACCGTAATAGTCTTTGATACTACACACGGTCCTTAAAATTCAACCCCCCCCCGCATGGTCGTTATTTACTTTGTCGAAAGCTTGTTGAAAAGCAACCAAGAACAATATTTTTCTTTCTAGGATGCACGCTATTTCGAATTACAATGATTTGTGGCGTGAAATGCCTCTGCTCAAAATCAGATGTTTGTAAGCCATACTGCACTTGTAATGCACCAAAAATATGTGATGCAAACGAAGTCGGAAAAAACATCATTAGCTTGAACCGTGGATGCGGGGAAAAAATTTGATAACTGAATGATTTTTGAATGCGCAAACATTTGACTAGGCTAGACGTTGACAACCTCCAAATAATTTGGTTTAAGGGTTCGAAAAATTTATGTATGGTGAGTTTCCATTTACAGTTTTGATGATTGACCGATTTATAAAAATAATGATCGTGTGGGTTGGTCACTCATGTGGATCATGACTTGTGCACGTTTGTTTCAGAAACAATGCGTGGAACTACGGCGACAACTTCCACCTCTATACTCTCGACTGGAGTCCGAACGGCCTGCGGTGAGCGCTGCTGCAAGTAAAGGCTCAGCAGAATGCTGTCTGGTCCAACCTCAATTAGATGAAATAGTTTTGTTCTTAGCATTTGTTTTAACGTCAAGTCATATGAAAAGTCAAACTTGAAATGGCTTATATTGAATGCAGTGGCTCCAAATGCCCCAAATTGTTCAGGTATATTGTTTCTGATGATTGATTTGAACAACTGTATGTTTCTATTTGCAACCGCACAAATCGCCATTTACTGCAGACTAAAATAATATGCCCTGAATCATTGCTGCCATGAGTTATAATTAGAGCTGCGCGTTAACTGTCGTTAACGGGACGATTAACGCGTTAATTTATTAACGACGATAAAAAAATTAACGC